>VYZX01008289.1:29376-45171 GCA_013401335.1 Brachypteracias leptosomus | reverse complement strand
CTCTTGCCCTACCAACCACCAAGGACACCATCACAGTGCAGAGTAGAGGTGGAGAAGAACCCCTCTTGCCCTACCAACCACGGAGGACACCATGACAGCGCCTCCCTTACCGGCAGAGGTGGTCGGTGCGGCAGGTGTTGCGCAGGTCCAGGCAGTTGGGCTTCTCCTTGTCCTCGTAGGAGCAGGAGGGGACGATGGTCTGGCGGCGGCGCTCGGCGCAGGCCTGGTCCTTGCAGGAGCAGAAGAGCAGGCGGTAGGTGTACTCGCTGGGCACGCGGTCGAAGAACTGCCGCAGGGCCTTGTGGCACTTGCGGCGGCTGCAGGGCTCGCTGGCCGAGAGCTCCCTGCTGCAGGTGGAGATGTAGCCCGAGCGCAGGCGCTTGCAGTTGTCGTTCAGGTTGCAGGCCTTGGCCGCGTCCAGGCAGTGGTTGCTCTTGGAGTTGGCCGCGGGGTCCATTCCTAGCCAGGGGAGCAATGGGGAGAAGGGGTGAGGGTGGAACGGAGGGGTGGGGAGGTGTGCTCGAGATGGGGAGATGCTCTCAAGCCAGGGAGATGTCGTCAACCCACAGGGATGTTCTCAACCTAGGGAGATGCCCTCAATCTGGAGAGAAGTCCTCAACCCAGGGAGATGTCCTCGATACGGGCAGATATCCTCAACCTGAAGAGATGTCCTCAACCCAGGGAGATGTTCTCAATTTAGGAAGATGCCCTCAATCCAGGCAGATGTCCTCAACCTAAGGAGATGACCTTAATCTGGAGAGAAGTCCTCAATCCAGGGAGATGTCCTCAACCTGGAGAGATGTCCTCAACCCAGGGAGATGTTCTCAATTTAGGGAGATGCCCTCAATCTGGAGAGAAGTCCTCAATCCAGGGAGATGTCCTCAACCTGGAGAGATGTCCTCAATATGGGCAGATATCCTGGGGAGATGCCCTCAATTCAGGCAGATGACCTCAACCTGGAGAGAATTCCTCAACCCAGGGAGATCTCCTCAACCTAGGGAGATGCCCTCAATCTGGGGAATGTCCTCAACCCAGGGAGATGCCCTCAGTACAGCCAGATATCCTCAACCTGAGGAGACATCCTCAACTTGGGGAGATGCCCTCAATACAGGCAGATGTCCTCAACCTGGGGAGATGCCCTCAACTCGTAGAAATGCCTCAACCCGTGGAGATGCCCCCAACCCCTGGAGATGCTATGGGGTTGTTGTCACCCCTGGCATCTCTGGCACAGCCCGTCCCTGCCTTGCTGGCAGTGGGGAGTGGGTTGGATGCACCCCCCTCCTCATCCCCATCCCCCTGCACAATTTGGAGGTCCTCCTCAGCATATGAAGGGTTAACAAGCAGCAATTGCAGGGGGGGAACCTGGTCAAAGAGGTTTCGGTGCATAATTCATGCCATGAATTTGCAATATTTTTTTTTCTTGTCAATTATTCAAAGAATAATTATTAATTATTCAGCCCGCTCCAAAGCAGAATAATCATCCGAGCAGCACAGGGACCTGCTGGCCCCCGGGTCCTCTCCTGGGGCTCCCCAAAACCAGGTCACCCCCATGTCTGAGGGGCAGGGATGATGGGGACAAAGCTGCCGCTGGAGCTGGATCCTGGAGAGGATGAACAGGGAAGGGATGGATGGAGACAAACCACCACACAGCCACAAACGCTGAATTTTCTTCTATTTTTGTCAAAATGATGGATTTCCACCAGCAGCCCAGGTGCTATTTTAGAAGCCACCTGACTGTACCCACCTCAGCCCTAATTTCGTCCCCTCCACAGCCCAGCCCCTGATTCCTCCCTTGTCTCCTGGCTTCTGCACTGAGGAGGGTTCCCAGGCAGCCTTATTAGCAGGGTTTTGCTAATTAGCAAATGGCAGGCAGCTGCCTGGGCCCCCATCATCCCCCACACACACAGGGGCCATCCTGCAGCTTTTTGGGGTGCCCTTTGCAGCACGGGCCCCAATTTTACCTCATTTTCCCATGGTCTTGATTTGGTGTGAGCCTCGGAGCTGGGAGCCTCCAGCATGGCACTGGGGTCCCAATTAAAAGGGGGTGCTGGGACCCCCCCTGCTGCCATCCCATGCAAACCTGACCCCTGTCCCACTGTCCTCGGGGGATATTTGAAGGTGCTGGGGGCTCAGTGCCACTTATGATCCTTGTGGGGTCCCCATGGGATGCCACGAGACCCCAGAACCAGAGGGGCTTCAAGCTGTTTGGAGAGAGCCCTTGAGATGCCAAGTGTGATGAACACTCCCCGTGGAGACCTGCCAGGGACGAGGGAGTTCAATCAGACACATGCAAAGTGAACACTTCTTATGATCTATGATTTATAAGTGGATCTGCCTTGAAAAACAGCAGAGGAAGCAAGAAGGTCGCCTGAGCTAAGAGAGATGTTGGAGCTGATGGATGGTCGGAGGAATCCTCCTCCCTGCTCCTAATAAAGCCAGGGAGAAAGGGGTGAAGACACGTCCTTTGGGGCTTCCCACCCTTGCTGAGCACCCCAAAGATGGGATAGAGCAGGAATTGCAGCAGCAGGAACCCCATAGTCTGGATGATGTCCCTCCAGGCAAGGGCTGAGGATGGAGACAGCTCATGACACCGATGTCAGAGGAGCAGAAGGGGAAGAAGATGCTCACAGAGGATGGGGGAACACGTGGTTCTCTTTTCTCCATGCCCAGACCAGCTCTGGAAGTTGAGGGGATTCACTGAGCACTCTCTGCACCCTGATGGGCTGGTGTCCACCCCAGCTCCAAGCCCTGCGAGTGGTTAAGAGCTGCTGGATCCGTGCAAAGCTCCATCTCATTGACTAATCCTCCCGAGCATCGTCGCTCCTGCCCTGCCCGAGACCTGCAGGGACCTGGATGCATTTTAATAGAGCCGAGGCTTGAAAGTGCCGAGTTTCTGGGGAGCTCATTAATAAAGCACAAGCATGAAAAATTCATGAGGCGAGAAGGAAACAGGGGCCAAGGAGCTGGGGAGGGGACCTGCTGGGGGACCTGGTACCACCAACCATCTCCTCTGCCTGGGCTCTCGGTGCAGGATGGCATCAGGGGAAGAGGAGGAGGAGGAAGGTGATGGGGAAGGCTGTGCTGCTGCAAGTATGGGCTGAGTCCGGGGGTCTGATGCCCACCACGGGTGCTGCTGCTGCCCAGGGTTGGTGCCCACGTGGGCAGAAACACAGCGTGGGGGGTGGATTCCCAACCAGAGCCTCCTCCTCCTGGTTTCCACAGGGCAGGCTCTGGCATCCCTTGGCACTCCAAAGCATCCTCATCAGGGTGCTCTGCTCCACGATGGGGTCCAGGAGCACAAAGTCCCTTGTGTGAGGAGAGCTGTGGTCCTTGCTCATGGTGCTTCCTTGTTTGGCTGGCTCATGATGCTCACTCATGGTGCTCCATTATGATGCTCGCTCACGGCGTTGGCTTATGTTTGCTCGTGGTACTTGCTTGCACTGCTCACTCATGTTGCTTGCCCACGATGCTCACTTGCAGTGCTCCCTCGTGGTGCCACCAGCCCCCTGGTCCCACCAGGCTGCCCATGAAGGCTGCGAGCAGCCGGAGCGCAGCAGCTCTCTGTGCATCGCTGCCCCGCTCGCTTACCCAGCCCTTTCTTGCTGGGAAGGGAAGGTTAATCCCTCTGCTATCCCCACAGGCAATTAGCAGCGCTCTGCCTCAGCCTTGTTATCAGAAACAACACTAACAGCTCATTTGCTTCAATCGCTCGGGCTCCAGGTCGGGGCTGGGGGTCCTGGGGGGCAGCTCGCACCGCCCCAGCCCCGTGCAGGAGGGATGGAGAAGGGCTGGGAGCAGCTTTGAGGCCACCCCGATGGCCACGGAACATCTCCGGAGCACAACAACAGCCAATCCCCCTCCTTTCCCCCAGCCCCCAAATTGCTAGACATCCTTTCTTCTCCTCTCACTTTGCTTTTATGAATAAATCAGCCCAGGAGCATTTAATCCCCCACTCCAGACACTTTTGCTTCTCATACTTTCCAGCAGCTAAAATATTTCCCTGACGAGGATGTCATCCAGAGAGGCGGGCGGGAGACGGGAGGGGGTGGCAGCATCATCCCCAGCCAGTGCTAACCCCCCCGGGGGGAGCTGGAAATTGGCTTTGGGAGCTGGAACCCCACGGGTGAGGGATGTGGCAGCATCACCACCTTCCTCTCACCACCACAACCCTCCTCTGAGGTGTCCCCAAGTGAGCTGAGCTGGGCTGGCTGTGGCCACAGCTTCACAACCCGGGGATTGGGTCACAGCATCACCAAGGGGTCCCCAAGGTGCTATGTGGACCCCATGAGGTCTGGGCACCCCAAAGCCCCACAAGGGTGGGTGGATTTGGGGGAAAGGATGCAAAGGAGGAAGAGCAAGGAGAAGCCAAGGCGTTGCTGACCTAATTTGAAAAGGGGGTGGTGGGGGGGTGGCAGCACGGAGGGTTGTCATGGAAATAAGATGGCAAAAAAAGTTGCTGAGGATGGTGGGGGAGTTTGGGTTCCTGAGAGGAGGATGTGGAGGCAGAGAGATGCTCCGAGGGGCTCAGCATCCTTCTCCCAGCAGCATCACAGAGCTCAGCTTGAAGGAGGGGACAGCAAACAGGCTCCCAAATCTTCCAGGAGATAAGTCACTTGATATCAAGTGATGGATGGGCAGCAGGGGGGTCTGGTCCCCCCAGGAGCCCAGGTTGTGATGGTTGGCAAGACAAACTAAGGAATTACAGGCTCTCCAGCCCACCTCAGCTGTTCACTATAAGCCCACGGTTGGAGGTAGCTGAGTCCAGAAGGTAAAATCCAAAGTCACAGCCTGGGGGGACATAGGAAGCCCAAGGCTGAGCCTACCCTTGTCTCTGTCACTTGCTCCCGGCAATGCCTGATCCCACCAGGAAGGTCTGAAACAGAGAGGATCTGTCCCAAAGCGCATCAAACCCCAGCAGCACTTGGGAACCAGCCCCTACATCCCTCCCTTCCATCCCAGGGGCCCACGTCTGATGCTCAAGGCACCAGATCTGGGGAGGTGGGAGAAGAGCTGGGAAGGGGAGAGAAGCTGGAGGAGCCAAGGACCAAACCACGGGGGAAGGAGCTGCAGGTTCTCCCTGCCAGGGAGCTCGTAGCAGGTCCATGTTCACAGGCAGGAGAAGATGAAGCAGCAGAAGCGTGTTGCTTTTATTACCTGAGAAAATTGAAGCCAGTCTGAATATATCAGAGAGACGAGAGGTGACGGGCTCGTAGGGGGAAGCTTCATAAAATTCTTCTCCTAGAGTGGGAGGGAAGAAAGAGAAAGGGGAGAAAAAGCAAATTAAACCCCACAATGAATAACTTCAGCCACAGCCAGGCATGAGCACCCCCCCTCCAAGCATGGGAATAGTGATGTGGGGAGGGAAAACCAAAAATGCATTGAAATCACTGCCCTGCAACAAAGGAAAAGCCCATTTTGGACCAACTCAGCTTAATTCTTGCTGGCTGGGAGGTTGTGGCTGGGTCCTGCCCCAAGTTCAGCTCCTTCTGCAAGGCAAGCTTGGCAGAGGCTGCGTCCAAAGCGACCTCCAGAGCTGGGGAATTCAGCTCTGAAAGGTCAATGTTTCGTGACTACGTCCGTGGAGCCTGGGCCAGCTGGGAGCTGGATGGTTTAGGGTCTGGACTCAACACTGCTTAGGGTTTTTTTGCCTAAAAAAACACTGTAAAGGTTGTTTTTTGCTTTTCTCTGCCTCTGATGCACTTTGGGAAAATGGAAATATTCCAGTGGGGAGATACAGACCCAGCTGGAGAACCTCATCATTGGAGCTCCAGAGGTTCTTCCATCACAATCTGGGCTTTCCAGAGGGGTCCTGAGCATGGTCCATCTATCCCCAGGCTGAGAGCAAACCCCAACCTCTCCCAGCTTTAATTTCAGGGCAAACCCACTTGTTTTTGCTGCCTGCAACTTCAGGAGAGTTGTTCATGGCTCTCAGGAGAGGAAACGTTCTCCTCAAACCCCAGCAGCCACAGGGAAAAAAAGAATGTATGTATAAAAATAAAAATCAATGGCTGGACTGTGAAAGCCCCGGTCAGAGGCTGCTCAGCAGCCCCAAGCAGTGATCTCCACCATGCTTGGCAGGATCCCTCACTGTGGGTGAGCCTGGGATGCCCCAGGGATGGACCCCAGACCTCTCCAGCCCACACGAGTTATTATTATCCAAGGCAGCAGCATTTATCCCATGTCATTAAGGAGCCACTTGAAACCCTGTGCTGGAAAACAAGCTCATGGAGAGGTGGGGAGCAATGTGTGTGGGGTGTTGATCCAAGCCCAGCAGCTCCTCAGCATCATTCCTTGGGAATTTGGGAGGGGGGAGCTGGGTGGCTGGTCCAGGAGACCCTGGTGGGATGCCATAGAATGGTTTGGGTTGGAAGGGACCTCCAGAGGTCCTTTAGTCCAACCCCCTACAATAAGCAGGGACATTGGGGATTGCTCAGAGCCCCATCAAGCCTGACCTAGAATGTCTCCAGGGATGGGGCCTCCACCACCTCTCTGGGCAACCTGTTCCAGTGACCCACCACCCTTATATTAAAGAAATTTATCCTCGTGTCTAACCTAAATCTACCCCTTTTCTAGCCTAAAACTCATCACCCCTCATCCTATTGCTACAAACCCTTGAGAACAGGGAGGTGTCCCTGCCCATGGCAGGGGGGTTGAACTGGATGATCTTTAAGATCCCTTCCAACCCTGATTCTGTGAAAAGTCTCCCTGCTTCAGGCCAACCCCCTTCACCTCCTCCCCTAACACTCCGATGACAAACAGCCCCTTTATTACAGTGCATTTAGGAACCACTCCAACCTCCCCCCATCGCTTTGCCAGGGCGATAAATAATTAAATACTATCTGGATCCTGCTGCTTGCTAGGAAAATTACCCAGCATTAAAAGGGCAACGGGCTTCTCCTCAGCTCACCCAGATGCAATTAACCTCCAGGAATGAGGTGGGAGGCAAAGCAGCCCCTCCCTAATGGCAGGAATAGGTTAGTTCCCGCAGGCCAGGGGCTGGGCATCTTGAGGATCAGGGGCTACCTTGGGCTCCTCGTTGCTTTTACACCCCCTGGTTTATGCAACGAGCTGCTGGATCTCCCCAAAGCTTCCACCTCTCCTTAAAGACTTGATATAATTCACTTCTCTTCCCACCTCCTCCAGGTACAGGTCCTGGAGTACCCATTGAGCATCCTTCATTCATGGCTGCAAAGCCCTCTGGAAACTGCTGAATGAAGGCTGCTAATGAGGGGTAGAGAACAATTAAGCAGTAATTCCTGCTCTGGGCTGGGGTTTGGGCTCGCTAACCCCTGCACTGACCCAGATTTGAAGGCAATTTCTCCTGCATGCTCACATACAGCTCCCCAAACCCTCCCTGCTGCCACTAAAGCCCTCCCAGCACCACCAGCATCATCTCCTCTCAGCACCACCAGCATCATCTCCTCCCAGCTCAGGAGGGAGGTCAGAGACCTGCACCCACTGCCAGGGATGGAGGCTCCAGCAAATGAACCCCTTTAGCTCCAGCCACTGAAGGAGGTGGCTTCAGTCAGAGTAAGGAACCAGCAGAGGAACGGGCACCTTGTCCTTGTGAGGACTGTGCTGCCACTCAGGAGGTTTTGCACAAGCTGGAGCTGGATTTAAGACCTTCCACGTGCAGAACCAGCCGTAAGCCCATTAAAGGGACCTAGACAGCTAAACTGATGCTCCCCTCCAGCCTGGGGCCAGCCAGGCACTGGGAAACATGCACAGGGGTGGCAGGAATGGGCAGAACCCACAGGACAGCAAAGCAAACCCCACCAGCGCCAGCCTCTCACAGCCAATTCCTTCCTCTGAGCCCCAGAACTTGCCCCTCTGCAGCCCTGGACCAGCAGCACGAGCCCCTGGGTAGCCCCAGCCCTGGTGATGCTCCTGCAGAGGGACGAGGGGCAGAGGTGAAGAGGCAGAAGGGCAGAGGGTGAAGGCTGCTGCCCCCTCCTGCCTTCAGGCACTAGATAATCCTGCTCTAAATGAACAAACCAGCCCCCGGGCTGGCAAAATCCAATTTCAATTACCTGCACTGCTCCAGCTCTGATTTACTCCCTGGCCAGGCTGCAGTCACAGCAGGCTCTGGAGCATCAGCTCTGCAAGGTGAGACCCTGGGCAGCCCCCCCTGCTGCTCCCCAGCCCACAGACCCCACCAGAGCAAGGGCTAACAGGGGGCTGGGGAGGCAGCAACAGCCTCTGCACCCCTAAGAGACCCCACAGCTGGGACTGAGGTGTAAAGCCCCAGCCTTGCTTCTCTCTGCACCCCATGGGCATGTCCCCTTGGCTTCTGCAACGGGCTTAAAGAAGGTGCTAGGCATCTTGAAATGGGGTCCAGCCCCATCATCATCATCACCTCTGAGAAAGGAGGGACCATCTACCTGCCCAGGGTGCCTGTGGAACCCGGGGCACTGCTCAGCCCACCTTTACTACAGCAACAAGGGGTGTGCTGCCAGCTCCTCTTCCTCAGGCCAACACCAACCTCAGCACCATCCCCTCAGCAGAACTTCAGCTTTTGTCCTTCATCTATTTGTTCTTCTCCATCTCAAGCCAGCCAAGGGGGAACACAGCACTGAGAGTGCTCAGCAAGTGACCCCAACAGGCATTCTCCTCCACAGGAACTCTCTTCAAACTGATCAACTCCTTGCCTCTTCCCCCAGACTAGTTGGTTCCTGGTTAATATATCTCTAGCCTCACCCACCACCCAACCAGGATCACCTGGGGGCAGCTGGGGCCTCACACAGCTGGGCCAGGTTGTGTTTGGGGGGCTTGAAGCCACTTGGGAAACAAAACTTACTGCTGGGTTGTGCCTCATCCATAACCCCATAACTTGCCCCTCTGCAGCCCTGGACCGGTAGCACGAGCCCCAGGGTAGCCAGAGGGACCCAGAGGGATGACCCCAACTCAGCACCCACATCCCCCCCCAGGGTAGCCCCAGCCCTGGTGATGCTCCTACAGACGGACGCCCCCAACTCAGCACCCACATCTCACCCCAGAGTAGCCCCAGCCTTGGCGATGCTCCTCCAGAGGAATGATCCCAACTCAGTGCCCACATCCCACCCCAGCGTAGCCCCAGCCCTGGTGATGCTCCTACAGACGGACGCCCCCAACTCAGCACCCACATCTCACCCCAGAGTAGCCCCAGCCTTGGCGATGCTCCTCCAGAGGAATGATCCCAACTCAGTGCCCACATCCCACCCCAGCGTAGCCCCAGCCCTGGTGATGCTCCTACAGACGGACGCCCCCAACTCAGCACCCACATCTCACCCCAGAGTAGCCCCAGCCTTGGCGATGCTCCTCCAGAGGAATGATCCCAACTCAGTGCCCACATCCCACCCCAGCGTAGCCCCAGCCCTGGTGATGCTCCTACAGACGGACGCCCCCAACTCAGCACCCACATCTCACCCCAGAGTAGCCCCAGCCTTGGCGATGCTCCTCCAGAGGAATGATCCCAACTCAGTGCCCACATCCCACCCCAGCGTAGCCCCAGCCCTGGTGATGCTCCTACAGACGGACGCCCCCAACTCAGCACCCACATCTCACCCCAGAGTAGCCCCAGCCTTGGCGATGCTCCTCCAGAGGAATGATCCCAACTCAGTGCCCACATCCCACCCCAGGGCAGCCCCAGCCTTGGCGATGCTCCTCCAGAGGAATGATCCCAACTCAGCACCCACATCCCACCCCAGGGCAGCCCCAGCCCTGGCGATGCTCCTACAGAGGGACAACCCCAACTCAACGCCCCCATCCCATCCCTTCAAGCCGCCCTCAGAGCACCCCAACCTCAAGTCACCTCACACCCCCTCTCCTCCATCCCCCTCCCACCCCGACCCCACGCCCGTACCTTCGGTGAGCCCGAGGTGTATACTCCAGTAGATCTGAAGGCACTGAAGCTCCTTCTTCATGCCTCGCTTGCAGCGGCAGTGGTAGAGGGGGCTCTCCTGCAGCACCTCCAGGGCCGCCTGGCACTCCTTGTTGGCCAGCATGGTGTTCCTGTCGCGCCCGGCCAGGCACTGCCGCAGGGTGCGGTAGCGGGAGCTGCAGCCGGGCTCCCCCGCGCACAGCTCGTTGGCTCGCACGCAGTCCACGGGCACCCGCCACCCCTGGGGGTCCTGCCCCGCCGGGGCCGGGGGGGAGCCGGCCAGAGAGCGCAGGATCTCATCTGGGCGAGGAAGGGGCAGGGGGAAGGAGAGAGGAAGGGGAGGGAGAGGGGAGGNTTTTTGGGGGGGGGGGGGGTGGGTGGGTGAACCCCTCGCGTCGCCTGCACATCATGACCTGGACACAGGTACTGGGGAGCGCTCAGGGTTAGAGGCACCGTTGGGATGCTCCAGAGAGGGAGAGCATCCATCCGTGGTGTCTAGAGAGAGCCTGGGTGTGCTCAGATATAGAGTCATAGAATGGGGTTGGTTGGAAGAGACCTTAAAGGTCATGGAGTCCAACCATTCCCACATCCCTGCCAGGGCACCACTAACCCCTGGCCCTCAGCACCACATCTCCACAGCTTGGAAACCCCTCCAGGGATGGGGACTCCACCACTGCCCTGCCCAGCCCTTCACAACCCTCTTGTTGAAGACCTTTCTCCTCATCTCCAACCTCAACCTCCTCTGGGGCAACTTGAGGCCCTTTCCTCTTGTTCCTTGGGAGAAGAGCCCGACCCCACTTGGCTCCAACCTCCTGTCAGGGAGTTGTGCAGAGCCAGAAGGTCTCCCCTGAGCCTCCTTTGCTCCAGGCTCAACCCCCCCAGCTCCCTCAGCTGCTCCTCACCACACTCCTGCTCTAGACCCTTCCCCACTTTTGTTGCCCTTCTCTGGACACAACCCCACCGAGAACCATCAAATGAAGACGGCAAAATCCAGCCAGTGGCCAGAAGAAGCCCGTGGGGTGTCAGAGGACACCCTGGTAGCAGTGAGGTGCCTCAAGGCATGGGGTGGGGAGGATGAAGGGTTAACCCAACTCCTTGGCTCCTGGAGCCTCACAGGACTCTCTGTTTCTTATTAAAACCAACCAAATAAATCAACAACCACAGCCTGTTTCCAGCCCTGCTGCTTGGGGACATGAACCTCCATACACGACCTCTCAAGAGCCAAGGGAAGCAGAAAGTCCATCCAGACTCTCTGCATCTGCTGCTGTTTGGCTTTTATTTTGCAGCTCATCATTTCCAAGCCCACCACGGGATTTTTAGGGCATCTGACTCAAGGGTTTTTTGAGCACTGGGGCTTGGCTGGGCCACAAATCAGCTGCAGCTCGGTCCAAACTCTTCCCCTCAGGGTCGGTCTCCTGTGTGTCTCTGTGGCAGCCACCCCTCAAGGTGGCAACCATCCAGCTTGCCCATCTCCTGCCCACGCCCAGCTATTGCCCACTCCTTGGACCCTGCCTCACACTATTTCTACCATTTTCTCATTTTCTTTTGCTTTTTGAAATAGATTTTCACCCGAAGATGGGCAGGACAGGACCTGGAGGGCACCCTGGGGGGTGATGCAGGGGGACACCCCACTTCATGCATCCACCCTCCGCTGCCCCTGTCCCCTGGGGAGCAGCCTCCTGCTGCTGCCACCTGCAAAAGCACCCCATGGGCACCCCAAACCTCACCCTGCAGCTCCCAGCCCCTTCCCAAGCCGTGGCCACTCAAGCCAGGTATGGCAGGGGGACAGTGACACCTACAGGCATGTGACAAGGGCCACCCGCATCCCCCCCACCCACCAGGACACGCTCGGTGGGTGCTCATCCCCAGCAGCAGCTCCCACACGCTGGCAGCTGCAGGCAGGCAGAGCTTGTCCCCTGCCACCACCCTGGGGTGGGCACTTGTCCCCTGTCACCTCCCTGGGGTGCGGACCCATCCTCTGTGTCCTCTGCCATGGGAGCAAGTGGCCACCCTCTCCTCTGCCCACCTCACCGAGCTGGGACACGCTCCTCGTGCCATGGGGAGAGGGGCTCAGAGGGATGCTGGGGGCTCAGGTGCCTCTTTGGGCGAGGGGTGACGAGCAGGACGAGGAGCAGCCCTGGATGGAAACATCTCCACGGGCTCCAGTCAGGCCAAGGAACAGATCCCGTCCTCCTGGTCTTCAGCTGATGCCCTCCAACAACCACTGTTGGGTTTGGAGAGGTCTGGAGGGTGTCCGGGTCACCAGGAGCAGGTGCAGAGCCCCTGCACCCATGTTAGATCCAATCTGAGGTGGCAGACGCCCCTTTGGAAGGCCCTCCTTGGCCTCGCAGGATTATATTCCACACGGGAGGCAGGATCCATGAGAGGTGGAGGAACACTCCTGACACAGCCTGGGCTGCTGGAGGAGAACCAGGCATCCCCAGGTGATCCTCAGGGCAGAAGCTCCAGCTCTTCACCATGGATGGACGATGCTTTGGGGCCAGCTCTGCACCTTCACACACCAGGAAAGCCCATCCCGAGGTGCCCAGCACAGGAGCTGGGACAACCTGCTCCTGCTGCAGCCACCGGCCCAGGGATAATTGGCTCCCAGGCATCCAGAGCCATCCCACAGCTCCACCATGTGCCATTCCTCCTCTGTCGTCCTCATCCAGCTCAGCTGCAGCTCCTGGGCCCTCTGCCCTGAGCCAGTCCAGGTCTCAGCTCCAGTTTGGTCTTCTCCAGCCAGCGCCATGAAGCCTCTTCCCAAAACACCACCCGAAGCTTCTCCTCCAGCCACGTTCCTGGCTCTCCGCTGGCTCCAAGGGCCTCCCAGGCAGGGAGTGGAGGTGCTGGTGGCAGGCAGGGAGGGGACACAGCCTTGCCATGATGCAAAAGGTGCTGGACCACATGGAGCATCCTCATGAGGGGCCCCAGCACCCTCGGTGGCACAGCCCGGCGCTGGGGTGGGCACTCGCTCATGCCAGGATGGAAGCCCAAGAGTAAATCCACCCGGGGGCCAGCAGGGATGCTTGGCAGCGAGCTGGCCCCAGCCTCCTGGTTTTTGTCACCTTGCTTCCATGGCCTTGCAGAGAGCAGGGTGCTGGGTGCCCCCTGGGCAGCCCCAGGAGGTGCCAGCAGCATCCCACACCACATCCACGCCGGGGATGCCAGCAGAGCCTGGAGCACGGCACGAAACCATCCTGCTGGAGGAGGAAGGGCAGGAGCAGCCCTTCCCTGGGGTTCACAGCCCACACAGGACAGCTCGGCCCCCCCAAATCCAGCAGCTCGCTCGGCCCTGGCTGCTGGGTGGGTATTTTTTCCTGGGATCCTCTCCTCCCCCCAGCTCCCGGCGCTGCCAAGCCGGGTAAAGCTCCACAAACCCCCGACAAGGTGCCAGGTGAGGAGGTTGGATGGAGAAGGGATTTTTTTTTTTCCTACCCAAAAAAGAAATCTCCTCACAGATACACACTCGCTAAACTCCTATCAATAAAACATCTGCAGAGAATTTAAACCTAATCCTCGGCAGCCTCTGGGGTGCCAGAGCACAGCGAGGATTTGCAGGCAGATGCACAAGGCTCCGACAAACAACGCAACGGCCCCGCTCTCCTCTGCTCCCCCAGGCTGGGCTGCCTCTTTTTGAGCTCTAATACATTTCCTTTTACTGGTCCTGCCAGAGACCTTTGGACACAGGCAGCTTGAGAGGTAAATATTTATCCTCACGACTCAACTCCGAAAAAAAATAACCCCAAAAACCGGCTGGGGAAGGCGCAGTCTCGGAGCCCGTGGCTGCGATCGGTGTCTCCCAACCAAAGGGCTTTTTTGGCTCATCAGAAAGAAGAGCCCAGATGAAAAGAGCTTCACGCTGGGTCCTGCTCTGCTGGGCTCCTCACCAGGAGGTCACACCATGGGGGGCTTGCTCTGGGAAGCAGGAGGATGAGGCTCCCTGGTCACCCCATCCCCAAGAGTCACTCAGGGGGTACTTCTTCCCTGCAGCTCCTCAGGTTAAGGAGGGACAACCTCCCCACCCAGCCTCCCTTGTGCACCACAAAAATCTTTGGAGCACCCGGGAAAGGGGGTAGAGGGTCTTGCTTTCATGCAACCTCCAAGCCATGGTTTGGATGCCTGAGGTGGGGCACCCTGGAGGTCCCTGTCCTCCTGAACCTCAGTGTGCAGACATGCGTACAAACAGCCAGCAGCCCCCCAAACAGCACCCCAGAGCCTTTCCTGCCCCCTACCCAGGTGTCACCCCACCTCTGCCCCCCACTTTGCCCGCCGAGCATCCCTCCTTGCTCCCTCTGGCTCAGAAAACAGGATCTGTGCCCCCTGCCCCGACACTCCCCAATATTCTCCACCGCTGGCAGGTCACGGGGAAGGACACCCCAAATCGGGGCTCAGGCCTGTGTGCCCCACCCCACATGGAGGCATCTGAGGCACCAGCTTCCCCCCACCAGCACCACACCCCTTCCCCTCACCACCCAAGGACCGTGCTGGGGAGCAGGGCAGAGGACGAGCCCGTCACTCCCATTCCATCACAAAGCTGAGCCCTTAGTGGGGACACCGAGCACCCCGAGTGTGAGGGTCCCTCCCCGGCACCCCCAGCCCCGCTCTGTGGGATGCTCTGGAGGCAGGTTTGCTCTGGGGGGAGGTTTCCTCTGCCAACCTTCAAGTCTCCCTGGGCATCTCCCCATCCCTTCTGGCACCAGGGTGATGCTCCTCCAGCCCAGCCGAGCCCGGTGGAGTTTTTGTGGGTGCAGCATGCTGGGGATCACACACACAGACAAGTGGGGTGTGGGTGCTGCTGTAACAGCATCAGGAGCACGCCCCACGCCCCAGACACGGTCCTGCGAGCACCCAGCCTGGCAGGAGGCAAGGAATGGACCTTTCTCCTCCTTTTTCCTCTCCCCTCAGCCCCACCACGCACGATCTCTTGACTTCTCCTCCCGGGAGGAGGCTGCCCTAGAAATGCTGAGCTCCGAAAGAACTCGCACATCACCCGAAGCAACACGCACGGATCGCCACGGAGGGGACAGCAAATCCCCACGCACACACACACACACGCAATGAGCTCAACTTTCCCAACCGAGCCTCCGTTTCCAGGCAAGGGGGGAGAACGGGAACGGGGAAGGAGGAGGGAGGGGACCGGTAGCGGCAGCAGCAGCGGCTGGAGGGCGCTGGGAGGCGGTGGGGGAGAGGGGGAGATCTCCTCCGAAATGCCAATCTCCCGACAAGGAGAGGAGCGGGGCTCTGGTGCCGCTCCCTGCCAGCTCCCTTGGATCGCGATCCTGCGGTGCCAGGGGCGGGGGGTGCCCGATGGGGCTGCGGGATGAGTCGTGTCCCCCCCTTCCCACCGGTTTTAAGTAGAGGAAAATAAAGTTGCCCCTAGTTAAAAGCCTCGTCTCGCCTTGTCCTGCTGCAGAGCAAGACCCGGGCAGTGCCCCCCGAGGGGGAGCTTCGGTCCCTCGGCGCAGCCCCCCCCAGCCCCTCGCCTAGGGCAGGGACAGGGACACCCCACCTCTACCAGCGACCCCCCCACCCCCTCAACCAGGGCTACACACTCACCTACGAAGAGAAGGATGCAGAAAGCGTTTGCCAAGATCATGTTAGTAAATCCACGCGTTCCNCCCCCTCCTCCATCCTTCTCTCCTGCCTGATGCAGGGACCCCCCATCCCCAACCCGCTCCCCATCGCCCACCCCCGGGATCAGCCCCGGGCTCCCCGGGGGGGAAGAGTGGGACCCGACGGGGTGCAGAGAGGTGGGTGCCTCGTCCCAGGGTGGGTGAAATGCTGCTGGAGAGGGGTGGGAGAGGAGAGCCCACCCAAAATGGGGACCTACCAGCTGGGCCGTGTGCCCCAAATGCGGAGGGGGGGGAGGAATTGCCACATATGTGGACATATATGTGTGTACACACACACACACACACACACACACACAGAGA
>VYZX01008289.1:0-29076 GCA_013401335.1 Brachypteracias leptosomus | reverse complement strand
CCCACGGGCCCCAAAAAAAAATTAAAAAAAAATTTAAAAAAAAAAAAAAAAAAGAAGGATATGGGGGGGAAAACGCCGAAATAATTCCCAAGGTAGATCCCAAATCCAGGTGGGGTGTAAAGGGTGGGTGCTGTGAGCAGGGGGGATGCTCCGCCCGGCGCGGAGCCGGGGCCCTCAGCCGNTGGGGACCTACCAGCTGGGCCGTGTGCCCCAAATGCGGAGGGGGGGGGAGGAATTGCCACATATGTGGACATATATGTGTACACACACACACACACACACACACACACACACATCGAGCTGATATGTGGACATATATGTACACACACCCACACACCCACACATTGAGCTGGGGGAATTATTCCTTCTCATCCGAGGTGTCCAATGCAGCAGCCCCTTGCTCAGCCCTTCCCAGCACCCAGCCCCTCTGCTCCAATCCCACCAGGGCTGGGAATGGGGGTCAGCACCCCCCCGACCCCTCTGCTGCTCCCCGGCCATGCAGGCAGGCAGGACCTGTACTGCAGAGACATGGTGCAGCTCTCCCGGCCTCCTCCTCCTCCTCCTCCCAGCCCTGCGTGAGGTGGTGGAGCCTCTCACCCCCCTCTCCATCCCTGAATTGGGGTCAGGACCTTACAAGTGCCAGCAATGGGAGGTCCTGGCCCAGAGCCCATGAAGGTCATGGAGCAGCACGGGGAGGATGCTCCACTTAGTTCGGTTTAGTGCAAATAAAGGGTCTCGGGAGCAAGAGGGGGGCCGAGGGGAGCAGCCCCTCTCTGCTAAGCCCCATAGGTAGCGAGGGGCGGGGGGGGACACACGGTGCTGAGCCTCCCCCTGTTCACAAAACCATATCTCTGGGGCAAGGGGCTTCCAGAATTGGGCTGGCACATCGCCCTGGCACACAGCAGGCAGGAGTAAAGCTTCAGACAGAAAGAACGGGAGGGGGGGACACGAGAAACAGCAGATCAGAGCACTAGGCATTAGAGAGGGTTCCCATTGAACAACATCCTTCCCCGGCCTGTTCTTCCCCTGCTCTTTGCTCTCCCTGGCTTGCCTCCTCTTTTACAAAACAGGAACGTGTAGGCTCTGACTGAGCAGCGTGTTCCCAGAGCCTCGCTGGAGACGGTCCTGAAGTGGTGTCTGTCCTCAGCTGCCATTGCTGGTGTTTTATCAGCTCTTAGACTCGTCTCCCTGCAGCCAGATCACCCCAAAGTGCAAAGAAGTCACTGGTCTCTTTGCTTCGTGCCCATGGGCACCTCCTGCCTGCCCCAGATCCCAGCATCACAGGCAGTGGTGGCTCCAGCCCATGGCCAGCACCTCTGCCTGCTCCTCAGGAGGCTAATACCTGCTTAATACCTGCTTAATATCTGCTTAATACCTGTTTAATACCTGCTTCAACATCTGCTTCAATACCTTCTTCAACACCCTCTTCAGTGCCATCTGGTATCCGAGCAGAGGGAAAGGATCTCCTCGGCCAGAAGAGGGAACTGCTCTCCTCTCTTCTCTCCGCTCTTCAGCCTCATCCCCGTCTCCTCTTCTGCCTCCCCAGCTCAAGGCTGGGCTGTGTCAGAGGGGAAGGGTTGCTCAGAGGGCTCTTGCCCCCACAGGTGCTCCCGGGAGGGAGAGGCACAGCTTAAAACCACAATTTTCCCTATATCTGGTTTCCTTAATGCGCACAGAGACCACCAGAGACCCCCAGCCCCCATTCCAGAGGCTGCTGCTGCTTTCAGCGTGAGCTTCCCAGCCTGATTTGGTCCTGGGTGGTGCAGGAGCCCTGCAGGATGGGTCCCCTGCGTTGATTCCATGGGTGACGTCCAGTCAACCCCATCCCAAGCCTTCCAGGACTCTGCGTGTCCCATCTTTGTCCCTGTCCCTGTCCCCAGGCAGGGGGAAGGGGCTCCGGGGCCACGGCTCATCCCCTGGGCAAGCATCAAACCAGTGCCAGGCCCCCTGGATCTCACAGGAAAGCACTGGTAACTAATTACTGGTATCTAATTAGCACATTTATTAGCTTGGCCACAGCAGCCGTGAATGGAGGGACCGAGCAGGGGCCACAAGCATCACATCCCATGGGGTTAATCCCACTGCAGACATTGACTGTGGCACGTCCCCTCTCCAGCCTTATCAGGAGCAACCAGCTACCTGGCCTCTCGTTCAGAATTTATTCCAGGCAAATTTATAGCCCGTGTCACTGGGAGCTCCTTAAATCAGGGGCTTGGCATGGGAAGCATCACATCTCTCCCCCCCCCAGCCTGTGTTTTGGGGGCAGGGGAGGTGGCATCTGCCTTTAGGAGAAGGGGATGGGTGGGATGGTGGAGGCAGCTCTTCCATCAGCAGCTTGGTGGGGGCACACGCAGGGTTCTCCCTCCTGCAGCCCCAGCAGCACAAAGAGGGCTCTGTCTGGCCAGGGATGAGCTGCTGGTCAGAGGGAGAAGGGAGCTGGGAGGGAGGAGGATGGGAGGCAGAAGTCATTGGGACCAAGAAAGACCTACAAGGAACCTTCATGCCAGGGAAGAGGAGTGAGTGTCGATACAACCCTGCAAATATCTATGCCAAGGGAAGAAAAAAACCCCACTCAAACCCGACACAACAAACCCAGCAAGTTTATCATGGCAGAGAGAGAGGAGCTGGGCAAATTCAGCCCCTTTGTGGGATGACAATGCTAATCCCAAAGCCGATTAGAGGGACACAGCGACGGGTGCTGGCTGCCAGCATCTCTGCTTAGTCCTGCTCTGCAGAACCTTGGGCACGTTTGGGGTGAAGGGTGGTGGGTGGCAGGCGTGGGATCCTGCTCTTCCCCCCCAAATTATCCTCCACTTCCAGGGGATCCTGCTCTGGGCAGCTCGAGCATCCCCTTGGCAGCAGCAGGAGGAGCCCCCTCCATGGGGCTGGGACCAGTCTCCAGCTGGGCTTTGTTTCTGCACAGAAATTGATAGATGTGACCAGGGGATTTCTCCCCTCCTCCTGGTTAAGTCCCATTAATAGGAGTTGGATTTGCTTACCCTCCTGACTTTAGACTTTAATTCTGCAAAGCGTTATCACATTAATGGGAGTCAAGGTTGTTAAAGTGATGGATTATGCATTAACAGGGCAATCCAGGGGGGTTAGGACCAGCCTCGGAGCCACCCCCAACACTCCTCCTCTTCTCCTAGTCCTGGCAGCTCTGAGGAGAGCAGGAGAACCTCCTCAGGCAGCCCGAGGGTGACCCAGGGTCTGTAGCTTTGGGTGGTGTTTCTGCAGGGGGACTGTAGCCAAAGGGATGAGGACACAGCCCTGCCTGGATATCCAGGGCTCACATGGATGCTCTTTCCCCCTCCGCTGGTACCCGGGCCCTGCTGCCTCCAAGAGATGCTGTATTCCAGGCACCTGCAGCAACCTGGGTCCCACACAGGCTTTGGAGCACCTCTGAGTGCTCATGGGTCCCAGGGATGGCTGGAAGGCAGGACCTCACCTCTGCTCCCAACCCAGGGGCAGAGTAGGACCAGCACATCCCCTCCCTGAGCTGATGTGATCTCCAGAGGTCCATTCCAAGCCCCACCATGCTGGGATGCTGTGAAACCCAAGCCCCGGCAGGTTTCCTGTGGGCTCATTTGCTGCGTGCACAGATAATTTGCTTGTGCAACCCCTTGTGCACAGCCCAGGGCACTGATGGGAGGGGGCTGCATTGCTCCTTGCCATCAAACTGCTCATCTGCAGCCGGGGAAGCCCCGAATCTCCATCCTCCTCCAAACACTGCATCTGAGCAGGGTTTTCCACTCCAGGGTGCCCTCAAAAAGCTGCTCCCCAGGGGCTGAATCCGCCGATGCCCTGGGGGCCCCTGGCACAGACAGTCACCCTCTCACCCCCTCCGGGTGTCTCCTTGGGGATCACGTTTGCAGGGCTGCTGACAGCAGCCAGCTCGTAGCCACGGGCTGTGGGAGTGCTCACAACACCCCGACACTGATGGACCCCGACAGCTACACGCACAGCAGAGGCTATTTTTTCCCTCGCTGCTGTTTTCCCAGCTGATTCTCCCTCTTTAACCTCTGCTGGGGAGACCAACCCCTTCCCCTGCCTGTGTCCCCATAGACTGACCTCCTGGGGACCACGGGGAGGAGAAGTGATGCCTGCAGGGGCATCGAATCAAAAGGAGCCCAGCTGATAATAAATAACCACAAGGCTGGTTGGCAGGTCCTAAACCTGCTGGCCTGGAGAGCATCAGCAGCTCCTCTGCCCGCTCCTCGCCCCATTTTGAGGCTCTCTCTCTAAGGAGAGCTTCTTGGTGACTCTCATCAGCCCTATCGATCCTGTTCCCAGCTCTGGCCTGCCAGGAGAAAGCCACAGCTCAGGGAGGAGATGATTGTCCCTACTAATTGACTGCTCCTGCACAGGGCCCCATCCAGCACACTGACAGCACCAATCCATGCTGGAGCTGCCCATGGCTGACTGAGAAGGAGAAGGTCCTGCCCTTCTGGGGAGTTCCAAGCTGGGGTTATCCCTAAAATGCATCCTCAGCATGGAGGAGGCTGGGGTGGCAGCATGGATGGGGACAGGGAACAAGTCCCACCAGCCCTGGGGTATCCCAGGGTTAAGGAGACAAGTTGGGGATGGTGCCATCATGATGCTGGGTTGTCACACCCCAAGTTGTGATGGTGCCATCAGTGATGCTGGGTTGTCACACCCCAAGTTGGGGATGGTGCCATTGTGATGTTGGGTTGTCACACCCCAAGTTGTGATGGTGCCATCGTGATGTTGGGTTGTCACACCCCAAGTTGTGATGGTGCTGTCGTGATGCTGGGTTGTCTCACCCCACAATCTGCTCAGAGAATGCTGCAGATGCTGCAGATGTTCCCCTCCATGGGTCGCTGGGTGTTTGCAGTGACCCTCCCAGGGCAGAGCTGGTGGCACTCAGAGGGGACCATCAGCCCGGGCAGCTCCGGAGGTCGGGGACGCGTGGAGCGGAGCTGTCAGGTCTCATGCTCACACACTCATCAGCCTCCACAGCCCCAAATTACAGCTGACATTTAAATAACCCCCCCCGGCGGCCGAGGGAGACAGCGGAGCTGAAAGTGAAGCAATTGGGGATTCTCTTGTGGAGGAACAGATTTATTTTACTCTGACCTCTCCTTAGTGTCTCCCAGCCCTGGAGCTCCTTGGGGTGAATTTCTGGGCACGGGGGACACCCCAGATTTTAGCTGAGGACCCTCCTGGGGTAGAGCATCAGACCCTTCCATGCACAAGCAGCTCCTCATCCCCACCCAGGGATGGAGCAAAGGAGAAAAAGGGGCTGTTCAGATGCTCTGGGAATGACGTGGGGAAGAGCAGGGTAATGAGGCTGGTTCCAGTGTCACACTCAGCCCTAATCAGGCAATGAAGCAAATCGAGTTTCACTAAAAGCTCAGGAGCCCAGGCTGGGTGGCCCCTTCCCTCCCCCGGCTCCCTTGGTCCCGGGGAATGAGATTTCCATCCACTCCCTGCATGTTAAATGAATAATTGCCGTGGTCTGGAGCGGGGCAGGGAGCTCTGGATGGCCCTGCCATCCTTGGACGATGCTTCCCGTGCCTTCACTGAGCAAGTGGATTAGCAGGACTGGGGCCTGGGTCAGAAAACAGCATTAAATTCCTATATATCAGTGTGCTGGCAGGGCAGGCAGCACAGGCAGCAGGCAGGGAGGGGGTCCCAGCATCCCTGGGGGGTGTGAGGAGCTGCTGCCAGGCTGGGCTCAGCCTTGGACAGAAGTAGCTGCCCAAAATGAGGAGTTATTCCAAGCAAAAATTACCCGGCACTCCAATGGACTCCATGTCCCTCAGCACCACGTCTCCCCAGCTTTGAAACCCCTCAAATTTGGGGAACACCAGCTCTTCCCTGTCCCCTCTCCTCATTTCTGGGGATAGAAGGGCAGGTGATGCTCAGGGCTTCTCTGCTGGTACAACCCCAGAACCTGGTGCCTTCTAACAGGTTATTCTTCAATCCTCGCTCCCAAACATCCTTTTCCAAAGCAGCTTCACCTGCTCCTCCCTCCACCCAAGGTGAACCCTTGCAAGGTTCAGCTGGACACTGAAATGGTGACTTTATGAACTGTTAGGATAATAAAAATCTCGTGAAAGCAGCAAAAACTGGCATAGAAAGCAGCAAAGGAATGGGAAGGAGCAAACCAGGGAAGGGGCAATGGGATGTGTCCCTTTCTCTCTGCTATGAGGGAGGCCACGGGAGCCGAAATGTTGATTAAGGTGTGGGGAAGAGGTAACAGGGGGAGAAATCCACACAGTGGCTGGAAAAGGCAATGAAATCCCAACAAACCCACTGCAGACACCAAATATTTCTAACTCTCCAGAAGGAACAGAGGAATTGCTCCTTTAGGAAGCCGTGGTGGTGGCGATGGGAGGTGGGGGTGTCAGGAGCTGCCCCCTTCTTCAGGAGCAGCTTTGCCTTCCCTCTGCCCCCAGAGGAGCAGAGCTTGTGGGATGCTGCCTTCATCCCACCGAGGGTGGGATGCTGCTGGTGTGGGGGGACTGGGAGGGATGGGAGGGGATGGACTTTGCTGCAGGGATGCTCCAGATTCTCTGCACCCTCCAGAGGTGGTCCCTGGGTGCCAGGGGGGGCTGCCCATCCCCAGTGTCTGGCAGCTCTCCCAGCTCCCCAGCAGCCTGGCACTCGACTGGCAGGGAGGGAGGCAGTGAAGAAACTCCCCACGTCTCATAAACCAGGCTGGGGATAGACAGGAGAGCTCGGAGAGAGGGGGAGGCTGTGGCAGAAGGTGCAACCCCCCTGTCAGACGTGGGAGCAGGGCCAGAGCCCTGGGAAACCATGGCTGGAGATGTCCCAAGCCATCCCCTGCTCTGCTGTCAGGACTCGCCCCGCGGCTCCCTGGCAAGATCCCCGAGTCCCTCGATTATTTTTATTGTGTCTCTTCCCTGCGAGCCCTGCCTGCTGTGTCAGCAGCAGTATTTATAGCATCGCCCTCCTCCCAGGCTGATGGCAGGAGCATCCCTCCCCTCCTGAGCACTACCTGTCACTCCAGGCTGCTTCACCCTGGCCAAGGCACTTGCAGCCACTTCTGCTCTGCAGCTGGATCCAGCTTTTCACATGCCAGCACCTTCCAGACGCCCAAAGGGACACATCCAAGGGGTTGTCCCTGCCCTAGGGGGGTGAGAGTTGGTGCCCCTCGGGCATGGCTCCATCCAGCTGCCTCCCTCTCCTCCTGCCTGGGATTTACTGCTCTCATTTCCCTTGGCGTTGGGAGCTGAGCTTAATTACAGATATTTTTATGGGCATTAATAATATCTGCAGTGCTGCAAGGCAGGGCAGTGGGGCAGGGGAGGTGAGGAGCCCTGCTCTGGGGGGCAGTGGGGCAAGGGAGCTCTCTCAGCCCTGCCTGTCATAGAATAATGGAATCCCAGACTGGTTTGGGTGGGAAGGGGCCTTTGAAGGTCATCCAGTCCAACCTACACTGAGTAGGGACATCTGCAACTGGAGCAGGTTGCTCCAACCTCACCTGGGATGGTTCCAGAGATGGGGCATCAACCACCTCTCTGGGCAACCTTTGCCATCCCTGAGGAGACCCAGCAAGGGAGAGCTCGGCCAAGCACAGAGGAGCTCCAGCTGCAGCATCCCACCAAGGTGCCCATTCCCATCTCAATCTGAGCAGGGCATCCCTGCCCAGCATCCCCAGGGGATCCCCTTTGGAGAAGTCCCTGGGAACTCTTCCCTGCTAGGAGGGCAGCTCCTCCTGGATCCCATGTGCACAGCCTCGGATGCACACAGCGTTTGCCAGCCCAAGCACACGTTTTGCTGTCATTTACTCCTCCTCAGCTCCTCTGAGGGACGCCAAGGAGGATAAGAGGGTGCAAAGAACAACGATAATACTCCAAATAATCAAAACTCTCTGTAAGAAGGAGATCCTGCCAGCTCAAAGCCAACCTCCCCTGGGAAAGCTGCTTCAAGCACCATCAAAAACCCACCAAACCTCTCCTTTGCAGGCACCCCCCTACCTCTCTGTGAAGGAGAACAAGCATTTTTTATTTATAAGCCAAATAATAGTAACAAAATACTAATAAGCTGTGAAGGCAGGGGAAGCACAACCACCTCCAGCTGCCTGGCCCAGCAGCTCCGAGCCCTGGTGATGGGGAGGGGAGGCAGATCCAAACCTGATGGTGAAGCCAGAGCTGGTGAAAAGCAGGTCCAGGGCTTGGCTGCCTCTGTGGAGTGGGCAGGATTGTCCTGGGAGGTGTTTTTGGGGCAGTGCTCCAGCATCTTGGGTTGTGCTGCCGTTCAGAGAGACCTGGACAGGCTGGAGAGTTGGGTGGAGAGGAACCTCGTGAAGATCAACCAGAACATGTGTAGAGTCCTGCATCTAGGAAGGAATAACCCCATGGAGCTGTACAGGGGAGGGGGTGACCTGCTGGGGAGCAGCTCCATGGAGAAGGACCTGGGAGTGCTGGGGGACAAGTTGTCCATGAACCAGCAATGGACCCTCGTGGCCAAGAAGCCCATGAATCTTGGAGGGGCTCCAGCATCCTTTTCTCCTTTGGGAAGGGGACAAGCCCTGGGACACACGTTGCAGGGTGCTGGGAAGGGCTGTGATGGGACAGACAGACCTGGGACTAACGGTTGGGCACAGAGCCCTTTGCATGAAGCATGGTGGTGATGGGCACAGGTCCTGGGGCTGCCCCTGGTGTCCCCAAGCAAGGACAGACACGGAGCCCCACGGCCGAGCTGGCTGGGGAGAGGAGCAGCTGGAGACGTGGATCCAGTTGACTTGCTCTGGGTAATATCTCCTGATTATTTCCCTGCAGCATGCTGAGGCTGCAGAGTAATCGAATTAGGCAAATATTATGGGGAGGAAAATGGGCAGATAAGTAGCTTAAAGTGATCGGAATGACCTGGAGGTGGCCATGCAAATGGTCTGTATAATATCCTGTAATAACCCAGGCCAGGCAGCTCCGGGGAGGCTGGATTCCAGTAACAGGGCATCTGCTCAGGGCTGGGAGCTGCTCACGAGTCCTGGTCCTCTGGGGTGGCTCAGCCCTGGACCCCCCCAACTTCTCCAGCACCCAGGGAAGGGGGAACCTCCACCCAGCTCTGGGAGATGTGGAGGTTTTGCTGCTGGGGGAGGAGATACCCCCCTTTGCATGCAGAATTCATGGACCACCACACTGCTCTCACTCTACGGAGCATCCCCAGGGATGCTAAAGAGGGTCAGGCTCAGCAAGAGACACTCACACCCATCTCCAAACCATCCTGATAAATCACGGGGACAGAGAGACAGAGAGGGGCAGGAGGGATCAATATGGGATGGCTCATCTGAGAGCTCCAGAGCCATCCCCAGGCAGCAGGACCACAACCCCCAGTACATCCATCGGGCACACAGCTGGGAAGGGAGCGAACCAGGGTGCAAAGATTCAAAGCACATCCCAGGCTGGGGATAAAAGCTCTGCTTAAAACCCCTCCTGGCCTTTGGCACAGGTAGGGAAGCCAGGAGCAGTGAAAAGAGGGGATAAAAATAGTTTCTTGCAGCAATGAAAGGAGCTGGAGCCGCCAATCCAGAGCCTCTCCCCGGGGGGCTGGCACTGCCAGGGCTGGCTGGGGAGCAGAGACGACTCCCCCCAGGGATGTGGGACTGGCAGGTAGGAACAAAGGAGAAATTTCCAGCCCTCTCTTTGAAGGAGAGCAAGAAAAAGCCTCCTCTCCATCCCTGGGGAGCAAAAATAGTCCTGGCTGGAGGTGTGTGTGGAGCAAAGTCTCTTGTCACCCCTTCATTGCTCACTGCAGGTAAGGAGATGCTGCCACTGGTGCCAATCCTGGCCAGGAGCAATTAAACCAGCAGCATCCACTGGTCCTGACTTCTTTGGGTGTCTGGAGCATCCAGAAGGCTGGTGAAAAGCATCCCTCAGAGCAGGGACAGCAGCATCCCTCCAGCCCCCTGCTTTGGGGGTATCCCTCATTCTCAGCACATCCCAGAGCTTCCCAGTCTCTCTGGGAAGTCTACCCCATATTTACCACTATTAGTAATAATGATAATTAATCAGAAAGAGCTTTCCTGAAGTGGGGTCGGTTTCTTTGCTGAGTTTCTTTGCTGTTAGGGGGGAAAAAACCAAAAAACCCCACCCAAAAGTGGGTGTCCCGATAGCAAAGAGATAAATGGTACATAACCCAGCGTGCCTGGGGAAGCAGCTCTGGAAGGAGATTGACTTTGACAGCCCAATAAATGTCTCCTTCTGACGGGCCCCGGCTCCGAGATGAATCCTCCAAACTTTAATTGGAGACATGATGCTCCCATTACCCAGGACAGAAAATCCCACCTCCCTGCCTCGCAGTGCTCCATTGATAAAATTATCCCTTTTTTTTATGCCTCTAATTGATTGCAATGTTGTCCTTCCCCGGAGGATTTGCTCCTGCAGCCTGGCAGGGCTGGAGAGGAGCCTCAGGGATGGATGGAAGGGTCCCTGAGCTGGGCAGGGAGGGGATGGGGGGCACAGGGAGACCTCCAAGACCCACAGCATCCTTGGTGAGAGCATCTTCTTCCTCAGAGGAGGAGGAGGAGGAGGAGGCAGGGAGCTGGGAGTGAGAAGAGCATCACAAAAATGAGCTGATCACCATCTCCCTACCTGGTTTTAATTATCCTGTCGGATTTAGCAGCAGATCTCAGCCCCAGCTGACAGAGCCTTGGGTGGCTGACAAGCAGAGATTAGCTGGGCTAAGCTGGGAGCGATGCTGGAGTTTCCACTTGCCTCCATCTCTGCCCGGGGTGCAAGAAAAGGGGAGTTGGCTCCTAAAATAGAGCTGGAAAAGGAGCACAGGGTGCCTGTGACCCCCTCCCTGGGGGCACAGAGATGCCGGGACGTGGACATTCAACACAGACCCTCTTCTCTGCCATCTCCTAAGCCCCGACCAGCCACCAGCTCTCTCTGCTGGGGAAAAACTAGGGGCTAATGGTCCATATTCTGTTTACACTTCCCACTTTCACACCTAAGAGCTGCTCCTGGGCTCACTGTGGTTTTTCTCTCCTCGCTGCCATCACCAGAGACTACTTCCCAGCATCTGCATTTAATGCTGAAGGCCAGAGCTGGGTGTTTGGAGGAGATTTCACACAATTGGTGCTGTAATAATGTTGGGACAGCAGTTGCAGGAGGGCAAAGAGGGGCACAGAGGAAGGATGAGCAGGACTTGGGGGTGGCAGGACCACGGAGCACACACAAGACCTTTGCATGCAGCTAAACCATCACCACATCCCTCCCCAGTGCTCCCAGCATGGGTCAAGAAGAGGAGAATGGAGGAGTCAAGCTGGAGTCACCCCTCCCTTTACCAGCCAGGGCTCATCGTTAGTGATTTACTGTTAATTAGGCTGCTCTGTCCATCGCCACCACGCTCTGGCATCCCCGAGGTGCCTGGGAACAACAACAAATGCATTGGCAAGGGAGCGAATTCCTCACCTATCACTTAGGAAATAATTACATAGCAACGAGGGGAGCGTGGATCTCATGTGGCTGCTTTGTTGGCCGGGAGCTGCCGGTAACGGATACGGCAAACACACGGTGCCAGAGGGAGGCAGGGAGGGAGGGAGGGGGAATAACGGGGCATGAACCCCAGCAAAGCCTTTTGCACATCCTGAACGGCTCCGTTGTGGGAACCATCCCGGCTCAGCATCACCTGGGGTTAAAAGCAGGGATTAAAACCACTAAAATCACCTGAGGTGGTGATCAGAGAATTTTTGAGATGCTCTTTCCTCTTCCCTCCACACTCTCAGTTCACTTGACATCCCCCCCTGGCCTTCCCTGCCTCCTCCTCCTCCTCCTCCTCTGAGGAAGAAGATGCTCTCACCAAGGATGCTCCAGGTCTTGGAGGTCTCCCTGTGCTCCCCATCCCCTCCTTACCCACCACAGGGACCCTTCCAGCCACCTCCAAGGCTCCTCTCCAGCCCTGCACACAGGCTGGGAGCTCAGGGGGAAGGTTTCAACTCAAAATACTTGAAAACAGGGGGGAAAAAAGACCCAGTTGTGAGAGAAACCCAAGATCCCTCATTTTAACTGTCTGCAGCTCTGGGCTCTTCCAGCTCACGCCTGGCAAGAGGCGTCTGCCAGCTGATGAGCAGTGTCTTCATTTACTAATAGCTCCTCTGATTAATTGCAGGGAGGCAACGTTGCTTCTGCTGGCATCACTGATGAGCCCTTCGGGGAGCAGGGTCACATTGCCAGCTCTGCTGCTGCCCGGGAAGGGCTGGAGACATCTGGGGGGGGTTCTACAGCTCTGGTGGAGCAGCAGGACCTCTCCAGCCCCGTGCTACAGGCATCATCCTGTCTAGGGGTCAGGGAGATGTTGGACATCATGGCATCATGGTCTAGGGGTTAGGGAGGTGTTGGACAAAGGTTGGACTTGGTGATCCTGGAGGTCTTTTCCAACCTAAATGGTTCTATGATGCCCTGGGTGGTCCAGGACCTCCACATCAATGTGATGGGGTGCACAGGGACTTGGAAGTGGCTTTTAACTTTGCAGGGGGTGACCAGCAGCCTTGGCAGGATAAATTGTCACCCTGGTGCTTTGGCAGGTGGGCACACGTTGCTGCATCCAGCTGAAATCCCACCTGCAGGACCTGGGGACAGGTCCTGTTCTGTATGAGCACCCAGCCCTAGTGCTGGATGCTGCTCTCAGAGGCTCTGCCATAGCCCCCAGGATGCTGCTTCTGCAACGTGAGGATGAGCAGGGATGAAGAGAGCTGGGAAAAACCCTTTGGGAGCAGGGAGCGAGGCCAGTGGTGCCAGTGATGCCCAGGAGCTGAGCCAAAGGTGAGCAGCAGCTCTGCCACGAGCCACACACCCCAAAACCCAGCCCAGCACCAGCTCCTGCCTGTCCAAGGCCACTAATGAACCTTCTGAGCTCACTGAGAGTCCCCATGCTCACCACGAAGCCCTGGCCGGGCTCCAGCCCCGCTAATTAGATTCTGCCTCCTCAGATCTCCCCTGCCTGTGTAATTAAGCTGGGTGAGAGCTCAGCGAGCCCCGTCCCTGCTTTTGGAGCAGGTTGTGTCTCACTGCAGGAGCTCCTCCCTCCATGGCTCTCCAGCAAACTCCAAAGAGCTTTTCATAGGATCATTCAGGTTGGAGAAGACCTCCAGGATCATCAAGTCCATGTTTCACCCCTCCCAGACCTGCACCATCCCCTTAGAAGATGCTCCCACATCAGTATAGAACAGAATCGTAGAATCATTTAGGTTGGAAAAGACCTAAAGGTCATCAAGTCCAACATCTTCCTGACCCTAAACCACATCTTGGAAAAGACCTCTAGGACCATCAAATCCAACCTTTGTCCAGCATCTCCCTGACCCTAAACCACATCTTGGAAAGGACCTCTAGGACCATCAAATCCAACCTTTATCCAACATCTCCCTGACCCTAAACCACATCTTGGAAAAGACCTCTAGGACCATCAAATCCAACCTTTGTCCAGCATCTCCCTGACCCTAAACCATATCTTGGAAAGGACCTCTAGGACCATCAAATCCAACCTTTATCCAACATCTCCCTGACCCTAAACCACATCTTGAAGTGCCCCAACCACTCTGCCATCCCCGAGCACTCAGTGCACGGTGCCTGAGGAAGAAAAACCTCCTCGAGCAGAGGTAGAGGGGATATAGGGAGGGAAGGGGGGGGCACCCAGCGTTTATCCCCCCTCCTCCTCATCATGCAGCGGGGCTGAGGGAGGCAGCAGCTCCTGCTGGTGACAGGTTTATGCAAGATGACTTATATAAGCCGAGCAGAGCCGGAGTCAGCGGTAATGAGACGCTGGTGAAATCTTGCACCAATCTGTGTCGCTGCCCTAATCGCGGGCGACAGGCGGGCTCTGCGCCTGGCTGGAGATGATAATATTAATGTCAGGAAGCATCAAACCTTTCAAAGGGGGGATTACACTCCTCGTGGGAGAAAAGGAAGCAGCCCTCCTCTTTGCTGCCGGGTCCCGGGTGCTGGAGGGATGCTGGGGAGGGTTGGGTTGGCTCTGGGGCACATACAGGCTGGGGATGCTGTTGTAATGCTCCAAATCCCGTCACAGAATCACAGAATCACAGAGTGTCAGGGGTTGGAAGGGACCTCGAAAGATCATCTAGTCCAACACCCCCCCCTGCCAGAGCAGGATCACCTAAACCAAGTGGCACAAGAATATCTGCTTCTCTTCCCTCCCTGCATCCCACCCCCTGCCTCTGCTCCCGGGCACAGCATCACTCCCCCGAGAGAGGGAACTTGGGCTTGAGAAGCAAATGCAGGTGCAGAAGCAAAGCTCCCTTTGTAATTCAAGCAGCTTCTTGCCGTCTCCGGGCGCTGCTGCCAAGCCAGGATTTATTAGCATGCAACCTGCTCTGGGATGCTGGAGGAAGGGGAGATGATGAGGGAGAGCAAGCAAACAAACAAACTACAAAAGCAAAGGGCTGGGGATGATGTGGATGGCGATGGAGCGAGGAACTTGGGTACCACGGCTGGGTGGAGATGGGCTGTGAAGTCTGGGGAGGGTGGAAAAAGACCCTAAGGATCATATTGATGTGATGAAAGGTGTAGAGCAAAAGTCTGGTGAGGCTGAGGGAGCTGGGGGGGTTGAGCCTGGAGCAAAGGAGGCTCAGGGGGGACCTTCTGGCTCTGCACAACTCCCTGACAGGAGGTTGAAGCCAGGTAGGGTTGGAACAAGCGACAGGACAAGAGGAAAGGGCCTCAAGTTGCCCCAGGGGAGGTTGAGGTTGGAGCTGAGGAACAATTTCTCACTAGCACGGGAGGAAGCACTTCTCACCTTTCCCTCAGGACTGAGCTGAAGCAGAAGCTCTGCACAGGTAAAACTCTGCTTCCACCTGCCCAGAAGGGCTTGTTTTTAAGCCGTCCCTCCTCAGAATCTTCATGTTTTGCTCCTGTGCTGGATGCAGCAGGGATGGGGAGCAGGGTGGGATCACTGGGACACGGGGGCTGCAGAGGAGCAGTAACAGAGCAGCTGGGGAAAAAAGTGCAGCAATAAGAGAGCAGGTCCCCCATGGGGGGAGATTAGAGATCAATAACCCAGAGAGTGCAGCAACCCTGAAACCCGCTGATGAGAGCAAAGCTGGGGAGCAAAGGTCCTAAAGTGCAGGGAAGGGGGGCAGAGGTGGTGGTTAACGGGGCTTTGGGGGCCAGTAAAGGGATGATGGCTGCAATAATGGGCTATAGGTTACAGGAGATGCTGGAGGGGCTGCAGGGCTAGCTGGGGGGAGCACGGCACTTACCGGGGGGAAAAGCAATCAGGACCTCAGTAATGGGTCTGTGAGGGGACAAGGGGGGTGCTGGCTTCAGATGCTGGGCATCATTTCCCTGGTGGGATGCCAAATGTCTCCTCCCTGAGCTCAAGGATGAGGGTGAGGGCACCAGGGCAGGAGCATCATCTCAGCTGCCTCCCTGTCCATGCAGGATTGGGTGGTGTAGAAGAATCTGGTGTAAATGGGGTCAGCATTTCACCACCTGGTAACTCAGCTCCCTTTGCTGGGCACTTCTCATCCCCTCGGAGCAGGAGGGGCTCTCCCGGGGGTTATTCCAAGCCTTAGTGGTGATATTCCACATTTTCCCTTAGTGGGATGCTGCTGGGGGGAGAAGCGAAGGGGCAGCAGCTCCGTGAGCCCCTACAGCCAGAGCTGGGCAGGTCCCACACATCATCTGGGGGTGCAGCCAGGTTCAGGGGATGGGATGAAGATGTGGCCTCAATGAGCTGCTTGAGAAAGCAAATTACATTGGCAGCAGGGCCAGGGGAGCTGGGCTAATTCAAAGCAGAAGGAGTCTGGGGTGCCTGTGAGCACAGAACTCCTGGAAAAGTGGATCTGTGACTCACTGATGGACTCTTTAACTTGATTACTCCTGAGGCTGTTGCACAGACTCAACTCAACACCACCCCAGCTCTCTCCTGAGCAGACCTGGAGCATCTCTGTGCCCAGGAAAGACACAGATGCTGGGGCTGCTGAGCTGCAGAAGAGAAGAATGAGGGGATCTGATCAATGCTGATCAATAGCTAAAGAGGGCAGGGAGGAGCTGGGGGGCTGAGGACCCCAGGGAAAGGGCTCTGCTGCTGCCATCCCTCCACCAGCTGCAGCAGCTTCTGCTGCCTCTTCACGCACGGATATTTCTCCGAGGTTGTGCTCAGCTGCTCCTCGCCCCGTTATCACTCAAATGTATATTTTATGTGACTGCAACAAAGGTTACGAGCCGAGGTGCAGCAGCTTTGCTGGCGTGATGCTGGGGTGAGGGGCAGGAGGCACCTGGGCTGCCCCATGGACCTGTTCCTCTTGCCCGTACCATCACATGCTGCCTCATCTCAAGCTTCTTCTCCTTCCTCCTCTGCCCATCCCTCACCCTCCTCGTTGAGCAGCCTCGGGGAGGGGGGAAAACCCCAGATCTTGGCAGTTCCCAGGCCAAGCATCACCCAGGGTGATGCTGGAGGGGTGTGAAGGACACAGGGGGTACAAGAGCTGCCTTTTGTTGGGTGAAGATCCCCCCTCGCAGAGCTGCTGAAAGCTCCAGCAGCCACGACCATGGGTTTTAATTAAAATTAACCGTTGCCTGCAGCTCCTGGACACAATTACTCAGTCACCAGGTATCAGCTCTGCTGACATGACTGTAATTAAGACGTGAGTGTTTCTCTTTCCCCGGCTGCCACCTCTGCCCTGGCACAAAGCATCCCTCCTCCCGGGATGCTCCTGACTCTGGGCATCACCAGGACACACAGCATGGTCCCAACCCTCCTTTCCAGAGCTCCTTGCTCCCATCAGGCTCCAGGCCGTGGTACCAACGTCTCCTCCACCCCATGCTGGGAAGCATCGTGCAATCACAGCTCTGGTGTCAGCCCCAACCGCTCATTAAGAGCCGTGCCCCCACTCCAGTAATTACTCCTATTTATATCCGAGCACTCGCAGCCTGCCCTCGATACAGCCCCGGCTGCTCCACCTCCCCTCTCCTGATGCTCACATGGAGCAGCAGCTATTTTTACCCCTCTCCCCCTCGAGATGCTTTGCTCCTGATTCCAGTCGTGGGGTTTCAAGAAGAGCTTCTTTAAGTTTCTTCCCCACCTCCCTGGGTGGATGGTACCCTCCTGCCAGGGCAAAGGATCAATGGGTCCCTCCTGGGTAGGGGATTGAGGGTGATCTCCTGTTCTCCATCTTCAGGAAGGAGATGCTCCATGCTGGTGGGTGTGGGATGGTGTCAATCCAGGGTCTGGAGCTCTCCAAGGAGCTGGATTTATTGGTCTTGCCAAAGGGATCTCACCAAGGACCTTGAGGGGCTGGAGGATGGCCAGAGAGGTTGAGGTTGGAGCTGAGGAACAATTTGTTGGTGTTTGGGGCTGTGAAGGGCTGTGCCAGGCTGGGCAGGGCAGGGGTGGAGTCCCCATCCCTGGAGGGGTTTCCAAGCTGTGGAGATGTGGTGCTGGGGTCTCTTCCAACCAAACCCATTCTATGTTTCTGTGATTCATCTTCTACTCCAACACCAACCCAGCAAAGGGAATCTGCTTCAACCTGAGCCCAGGCAGGCAGAGCACCAGGCTTTAGCATCCCAGGAGCTGCTTCACCTCTGCCTGTCACAACAGCAGGTGTCTCACCACCCAGGGACCCAAACCTTTCTAAATATACATTAATAGTGCACTTACACTTCCTCAGTACAGCTACAGCATCCCTGGGGGAGCTCGCTGCTGCCCCCTCAGCTCTCCCTTGTGTGCAGGGAGGCCACCAGCTCAACCACAGAGGGGTTTCCTTGGATTATAAGCAATGACGGACCCTGCTTGTGACCCTGAGCTGGTGTCCCACTGCTGGCTCACCCCGTGGAGGGCACGGTGGGCACCATGGCACAGCCCCTGCCCTCCATCCTTGGCAGAGCCGGGGCGTTCATCACTCCCTCCGCACGCCGCAGCCATCTGGATGGTGTTGGCCCTTCTGCCACACCACGGAGGATTGTTAACACAAAGCATATGCTTTGTTTGAAATTAATAATAATTTTCGGCTCTCACCAGCTGCTGGTAATTGGCTCCCCTTTCGCAGAGATAACTGAGAGCAGCAGGGTGGAAATTCAGCCGCTTCCCGGCTCCTTTTCTAATGAGACGAGTCCCTGGGCAAGGCAGGGGACAGAGTGACACTGGGTGGGGAGTGGCTTCAACCACCAGCTCCACGTGCCCCTGTGGCACTGACACAGCATCTCTAAGGCTTTTGGGGGACCTCAGAGTCCCCTCAGTAAAGCCCCGGGGGGAGCAGCCCCTTCCTGGGCACCCACCCGGCCGGGAAGGGCAGGTTTGAGCAGCTTCATTTGCTGCTTAATTGTTGCCGTCAGCAGCAGATTAGAGCAGAGGGTGCGTTTCTGACGTGCTCTTGCTTCAGCATCAGTCTGGGCAGGTGGGTGTTGGGATATTTATACTGCAGCCCTGACAGGAATCTGCGTGTGGAGGAGCTCTGGGAAACATACAGAGCATTATTTTTGCTCAAACAGCCAGTATTAAGGCAACGAAGATGCTGCGGCACAGACATATGAGAGCTGAGGGCTTTTAAAAACCTCCAGATTCAATCCAGGCTTTTCAATGCAACCTGCCCCGTGACAGCTCCATGGAGGGGGGGGTCTGGAATTGGGGCTCCAGCCACATCCCCCCCCCCTCACCATCATTAGGGTCCAGCCAACAGCGTTAATGGGATTCCCATAATGAAAGTGTGGGAGTAGCAGGAGAGATCCAAAGAGCTAAAACGCTCTCCCAGGCTCCACACAGCTCTGCTGTGATGCAGCTTATTGGGGTTTTAGCCTTCGTCAAATATTCAGCACTAGAAGAGGACGTGGAGGGATTTTCAGGCTCGTGGAGGGAGGTGGGAGCCCTTCCCCTGCCCCCATTACCTGTCAATAGCCCAGCGAGGCCACGGGCGCTGCCGAGATCACCATCCTGTAAGAGTAGTGATGCCCTGGACCCAAACCAGCAGCAAATTGCCTTTCCAGGAGGCCATTGCCTTCCCACACCCTTGGCCACCAGCCCTCCTCATCTCCTCCAGCCCCAAGAAGCAAATTTGGCTGCTCTTTTGGTCCAAGCTTTGTACGTGCTCTTCCTGGAGCACAGCATCAGAGAAGGGGTTTGGTTGGAAGAGACCTCTAAGGTCATGTAGTTCAACCCTTCCCCATCCCTATCAGGGCACCACTAACCCCTGGCCCTCAGCACCACATCTCCAGCCTTGGAAACCCCTCCAGGGATGGGGACTCCACCACTGCCCTGCCCAGCCTGGCACAGCCCTTCACAGCCCCAAACACCAACAAATTGTTCCTCAGCTCCAACCTCAACCTCTCCCGGAGCAATGTGGGGAAAAGCATCCCCTGACCAGCCAGGGATTTGCACCCAGTGATGCTCCTGGCTGTGGGCTGGCCCAGGTCCCCGGGATCAATGCGGGTGGGTGTGTGGGGGCTGAGCACATCACCCCACAGCTGAGCCGTGGTCAGCAGAGGCCACGGGATCAATGTGGAGTGAAGGAAATACTGCTGCGGACACGCGGCTCTCACAGCTTCCTTCCCCCAGAAAAGCTGGTTTATGGACTCCTGGTAATTGCCAATTAATTTTGTTGGAGCCAAAGGCAGGAAGGCAGCCAGCACTTTAAGGGTGGGCAAGTGGAAAAACAACCTCTTTTTTCCCCACCTCTTTTCCTCTACAGTCCTCAGCAGGGTCTGGACTGATGCAATCCCTGCAAAATCCCAGCAGTGACCAGTCGGGCACTTCTCGAGCCACTGGGAAGGAGCCTGGATGGAGTCAGAAGCTGGCTGTAGCTCCAACCCGTGGCCACAGCCACCACCTCCCTGCTCCTCACCCTGCACCTTCTCACCAGCTCCATTCATTCCCCATCCCAAAAAAGGCTCCAGAGCTGCAGGAACGAGACAGGCGGAGAGAATCCAGACCCTCCCAATTAGACCGTTTTTCTGAATGAAGGGGTCCTGCTCCTCCCTGCGTGGGGAACGTGATTGACATCAATCCCGGGGCTGATTAGGAGCTTGTCATTTAGCACCTCTAATGCCTCCCTCCTAATAGTATTAGGGCCTCCTCAGCGAGACACTAATGCAGTTTGCAGCTGCACCGTGGCGCCTGGGCTGCGGCCGGCACTGCAGAGAGAGCACGGCTCTAATCCGAGGAGACAGTAATGAAAAAAGGAGCTGCCTCGCCAAGGTGCAGGAGAGCAGGGTGGGGAAATGGTCCTGGGATGCTCAGCATCAAGAGCATCGTCTTCTGGACCTGGGCAGCATCCCCATGTTGGCTGCTTGGGGAGAGAGTTCCTTCCTCTCAGCATCCTCCCCATCCCGGAGATGCCCGTGGCCTTCTTGCCTCATTCTGCTCCTCCAAGCCTTGCCAGCCCCGTTCCAGAGAGACAAGGAGCTGCTGGAGAGAGTCCGGGGGAGGCTGTGGAGATGCTGGTGGGACTGGCGCATCTCTGTGCCCAGGACAGGCTGAGAGCCCTGGGGCTGCTGAGCTGCACAAGAGAAGCCTCAGAGGGGATCTGATCAAGAGCTAAAGGGTGGGGGCAAGAGGCTGGGGCCAGACTCTTGTCAGGGGTGCCCAGGGACAGGCCAAGGGGCACCGGGCACCGACTGGAACCCAGGAGGAGAAAGTTGTTTGGGGTGAGGGTGTTGGAGCCTGGCCCAGGCTGCCCAGAGAGGTTGTGGAGTCTCCTTCTCTGGAGAGATCTCACAGGCTCCTCGGCTCCCTGCTCTGGGGGCGCTGCTGGAGCAGGGGGGTTGGACAAGGTGATCTCTAGAGGTCCCTTCCAGACTCTGGGATTCTGGGATTCTCCCTGCTCCATGCCCTTCACCCCGGGGTGCAGCTCTGCTCCTGGAGGGAGGCAGGGGTGAGGAGCAGGGGCGTACAACCCTTAAAGCTCTGAACAAGTCTCTGTTTTGATTAGCTGCGCTCCTAAATGATTTATAAGCAGCATAATACAATAAGGACAATAACTCCCTAATCAGATTAAAGCGCTCTCCATTCGTCTGGGGCTTTGCTCTCTAATCTCTCCCTCCCCTCTTTGCCATCCATTCGGTTTCCCCAGCCCAGCCCCTCGCTCAGCCCCACCCGGGGCTTTTCCAGCCCTTGCACCCTCCTCACCTGGCCTGGATATTCCAGGATAGATCCTTTTTTCCACCCTAAACCCCATCCATGCAGCCGGGGGATGCTGTGAGCAATCTCCTCCAGCTCTGCCCAGCCCGTGCTGCTGCTGCTGTGAAATTTGATTAGTGCCATTCCCAGTGACTCCCTCGTTAGCCTGACTGGCACGCTACAAATCTCGTTAGACCCACAGGATCTTTAAGTGAAGTCCAGAAGGTGTTTCCATTTCTTTGGTTAATGAAGAAAAATAATGGTGGAGGCGGCTGGAAGGAGCAGGGACTGCAAGGGGGAGCCGGGCTGGAGGATGGTGAGGAGAGAGGTGCTGTGTTAACACTGATTAATAATAGATAACCACCATAACGAGCACTAATTAATAGCAGCACACGCTCAAGCAGTGGATTCCTGGTGAATGGCTTTGTGCTGTGGCTCCAGCTAAGCTGCCAGTGCTGCCCCATGCTCCGGGCCATGTCCCATCACCCTGGGAGATGGGAACCAGCCTGGTCATGGGCAGGGATCATCCCATAGGATGGGGAGCCATGGATTGAGGAGCATCTCCCACCCCTCAATGCACCCACTGCCTCCTAAACCTCTGGCAGGTCCTCCTTGCTCCGTGCTCTTCCTTAGTCCAGCGTTAGCTCACTCGAAAACCTGCTAGAAACTTGCTTTTATTTTTTTTTTTGACCAGTTTTAGATGTTTCCATGCCTGTGTCCTGCCTGATCCTGGCCAGGCTGAGCTGTGGATCCCAGGGATGATGCCCCAACCAGGGACCCGTTTGTTTCCCAGCCCCTTCAATTCAGCATGGGATGGATGAATGGATTGATACGGAGCTTTAATCAGTGTAATATATAAAGCACTTAATTTGCCTTATTAAAAGTCTGCACTTTGGGTTTTCAGGATCCAGGAAATTAACTCAAGCACCTAAGCATTTATTTGATTGGAAGAGATTATAAATAATTCATGCCTTTTCGTTGCCTTCGGTGGCAGACCTGCCAGGGTGCCAGGGGACTGGCAGCAGCTCCCCGAGTCGTGGTGATGGGGCTGGTGTGCACCAGAGATGGTCCATGGGGAGTGATGGGCACCAACAGAGCCCTGGGAGGTGGTTCTGTGCCAGGGGATCATCAGCTGATGGGGAATTAGGGCCAGTGCCTCCCTTCATGCTCAGTTAAGGGGCTGGGTGTCCCCTACCAGGGGATCTCACTGGACTGGGAGGAGAGGAGCCAGCCAGTAAAATCACCGTGCCAATAAAGCTGAGTATTTCATCTATAATTCAGAGGAGCTGGAAAGTGGGTTTCTAAAAAAAAAAAGAAAAAAGGAAAACTAAAAATAAAAATGCGGCTTTGACAGTAGAAATTGATGCCACTGTTCTTGCTGAGTGAGGATGTGGTGTGACCTTTGGACTGGCCAGCACTGGTGAGGACTGGGAGTGGGAATGTCCTGGGGGCTACGTGGGGCTGGGCAAGGGCTGAGCGGGCCAGGATGGGTGGGGACAAGGGAGAAATCTGGGTTTGGGGGTGTTTGCTGAGCTGTGTGGTGTCCACTGCCTTCCAGATGTGGGATATCCATCCCCTGGGGTGTGCAGGACCAGCCAGGATGGGCTGAGCATCCCAGGGATTGTCCATCTGCATCCATGGGGTGGGATGTGCATCCCTAGGGACGTGCATCATCCACTGAGCATCCTGTCCTGAGGCTGAGCATCATCCATCTGCATCCACAGAGTGGGATGTGCATCCCTGGGGTGTGCATCATCCAGCCAGCATGGGCTGAGTAACGTCTGGCTGCCTCTGGAGTGTGGGATGTGCATCCCTAGGGATGTGCAGCACCAACTGGCATGGGCTGAGCACCCTGGGGCTGTGCAACGTCCAGGTGCATCCCCAGTGTGAGAAGGGCCTCCCTGGGGATCACTGCACCTCCAATCAGCATGGGCTGAGCATCCCGGGGCTGCATCCAGCTGTGCCTCGTCCAGCTGTGCACCCAGGGATGTGCATCCCTAGGGATGTGCATCCCCAGCTGGCAGGGGATGAGCCTCCTGGGGCCGTGCAGCATCAGGCTGCATCCACAGTGTGGAATGAGCATCCCTAGGGGTGTGAGTGGAGCTCCACAGAACGCTGAGCTGGGGTCCTGGGGGCTTGGCTGGGGGAGGAGATGGGGGTCTGGGGTCTGCTCCTACTCAGGGCTGGCCCGGAGGCTGCGGGGTGTGAGTGGAGGGGCTGTGGGGGGGTCTCCTCTGTCTGCCTGCTGCCTGTCCTGCCCATCCAGTGAGCCCACACTGCCCTCCAGTGGGAGCATCCCGGCTGCCGGCTCCACAGCTGGCCAGATGTGCCACTCCCGAGGTTAACTTGTCCCTTCCAGCCACCGGTGCGCTGAGCTGGGGGGGTCTCAGCTCTGCTGGGAGAAGGGATGAGCTGCGGGTGGTCTGCCAGCCATGGGAACTGAGGGGTCCTCTCCTCCTCTACCTCCCAGTCCTGCTCACTGCAGGTTCCTCTTCTTGGTGAACTTGAGGACCACGTTGTCGTACTCAGTGTCCCCCAACCACTCCTTGCCCTGCAGCAGGAAGGGCTGATGGAGATGGACGGGTCTCTTGGGCACGGTGTAGTCGTCCCGCTGTGGGTTGTAGGGGTACTCGTGCCCTGTGGGCACCTCCGGGGCCGCCTGCAGCCTCCACGCCTCCCCCTTCACCTCCTCGGGCTCGTCGTAGACAGTGTGGGTGGACAGACCCTCGGGCTCGTCATAGATGTGGTCAGGCTTGGCAGCGGTGGGGCGTGGAGGGGGCTGCTTGCCCACCCTACTCTCTCCCTCCCTGATGCTGTCATAGAGGGGGTCGAGGACCTTCTCGGGGCAATGGGCCAGGCTGCCCAGCTGGAGACCCATGAAGCTCTTGGCGATGGTGTCAAAGGGGATGGCGTACTCGGACTCGGTGCCCACCTTGGCTGGAGCATCCTGCCTCCAACCCTTCCCTGGCACTGGTGGGTTCCCTCGGTGGAGGGAGTTGCCGGGCTCGATGTAGGGGCAGTCAGCACCACGGGAGGACAGGAAGGTGCCTGATGGCTCCCCAGTCTCTGGGCAGCTGCTGGAGGGCTTCACCTGCTTGGCTTTTGGCACCTTCCCCTCCCAGGTGGGCTCCAGAGAGGGGCACTTGGTGCCACCAGGCTCCTCGTGTCCCTGCGCCCAGCTGGGCTTCTTGGCGTGGCCGAGAGACCGGGAGGCATCGTCCCCAGGGCCACCCCGTGGTGGCTCCTCAGCCCCCCGGCCCCGGTGCACATCGATGGCCGACTCAATTGCCTGGAAGATCTCGTTGCCTTGCCAGGTCTCAAACTCAAAGTTGCCTTCTCCGGACGCGCAGCGTCGGCCGGCCTCGAAGGAGAAGGTCACCTGGGGAGGGATGGGGTCAGCTCCCCGGACCACAGCCCACTTCCAGCCCCCTCTTCCCACATCCCCCTTACCTTATCCCTCCCGAAGCGCCGCAGGAATTGGTAGGGCCAGCTGTAGAGGACCTCCAGGGTGGGGAAATCCCTCAGCTCCAACGCCTCCTCGCTGGCTTGCAGGATGCACCGGCCCCAGAGCCGGCAGCGCTCGGAAGCCTCGGTGGCTCTCACCGTCACCTCAAACGCCTGCTCCAAGCCAGCTGGGGATGGAGGAAAGCAGCACTTAACACATGCAAGGTGCAGAGCTGCATCTTGCACCTCGGGAAGGTGTTGTGGGGCTCATGACCCACAGTGTGGTGGGGAAGTGGTGTCCGGCTGATAAGGGCTCGAGGGCTCCGGCCGCGTGGGAGCAGCTTGATAGAGCAGCAGAACCCAGCCCTGCCAAACCACAGGGCAGGAAGAGGTTATTTCAGAGACTTTCCACCTCAGAGCCACAGCAGGGGCTGCTCCCCAGTGCAAAACCAGCAGAGCTGCTCAGGAAAGGGGGGTGAGGAGATGAGAAAGGGGGGAGATCCTGGGTGGAGGAGAGGAGGCTGAGAGGAGACCTCGTTGCTCTCCACAGCTACCTCAAAGGAGGTTGTGGTGAGGCTGGGGTTGGGCTCTTCTCCCAAGTAACTAAGGACAGCCCAAGAGGTGATGGCCTCAAGTTGCACAGGGGAGGTTTAGATTGGACATTAGGAAGAAGTTCTTTACTGGAAGAGTGGTCAGTGACTGGCCCAGGCTGCCCAGGGAGATGCTCGAGTCACCATCCCTGGAGGGGTTCAACAGAGGAGTAGATGTGGTGCTTTGGGACATGGTCTGGGGGTCAGGGAGATGTTGACAAAGGTTGGACTTGCTGATCCTGGAGGTCTTTCCCAACCTAAATGACTCTATGATTCTATTCGCTGCCTCCTGTGCAAGCAAACCCAGCTCCAGTGCCCCCTCCAGGCCTCCCAGTGCCCCCTCCCCACCTCCCAGTGCCTACCTTTGCCCCGGGAGCTGTACAGGGAGTTCTCCTCCATGGACAACTTGCGGCCGGTGCCCAGCGAGCTCTTCTGCCCATCCTTGCCTGCTGCCTGCTCCTCTCTGCTCCTCTGCCCAGGAAAGAGCAGAGAGGTGAGCGAGGGCAGAGCACAGCATCCCCCAACCTGCCCCATCGCTGCAAACCCCCGATTCCCCTGCACAGATCCCACTTTTTCCAGCATCCCTGTCTGGTGCATACCCGGAATGCCAGCTCACAGAGCTTCTGGATCCAGTCAGCGGCCTCGGCGATGTCAGCGGCCAGGAGGTACCTCTTGTCGGTGGTCTCCAGGAGGAAGGGGGTGGTCTCCTTGGGGCAGGCAGCATCTCCACTCGCCTCCGCCACGTGCACGCAGTCGCTCAGCTTGATCAGCCTCTTGCTGCCTTCCCCCTTCCGCAGCTTCTCGGCGGTGGGAGGTGAGGACCCCTCGAAGAGCTCCAGGCGGGCGGTGGAGCAGGAGCTTTCCCGGTACAGGACACCCCAGAACTTCTTCCATTTCTGCCGCGGGGAGAAGCAGAGAGAGGAGTGAAAGTTCAGCATTAATCAGCTCTGATTTCACCCTTCCAGGAGTTTTCATCCCCTCGGGAGCTATCGAGTTGTTTTGGTTGGAAAGGATCTTTAAGATCATCAAGTCCAACCATTAACCCAGGGCACCCCATGGCCCTCAGCACCACATCTCCACAGCTTGGAAACCCTTCCAGGGATGGGGACTCCACCACTGCCCTGCCCAGCCTGGCACAGCCCTTCGCAACCCTGCCCACCAGCAAATTGTTCCTCAGCTCCAACCTCAACCTCCCCTGGGGCAATGTGGGGAAAAGCATCCAGGAGAGGTACCAGCAGCATCCTGGCCTCACCCAGCACTGGGTCCACCCCATGCTTGCCCAACAGCCCCTCGCTGCCAAAGGACTTTCACTTCCTCCTTTGCTCCATCCCCCCTGAAAACACCAACTTTTTAAACGATCCCTGACTCAGCCTCTGAGGAGGCAGCAGCTCAGAGCACACGGTGTGTGGGAGGCACCGGCGGCGGCCCAAGAGGAAGTTTTTGCACCCAAATAAGAGCATCCTGCACCAGGGACCTGCTGAGCCCAGCACCCTTCTGCTGGGGAGTGTTTCAGGGACCCCAGGGTGACCCCTGTCCCCTTCTCCACCAGGCATCACACGTGGAGCTGCTTTGATGCAAGGAAGGGGATGCTCTGCCTGCTGCCCTGCCCTGCCTGTGGTGTTTGGAGCCTCTGTGGAGGGTTGTTGTGGGGAGCAAGGCTTGGTGGCCACAGAGAGCAAGACCTGGTGGCCATGGAGAGCAAGATTTGGTGGCCATAAGGACCAAGACTTAGTGGCCATGAGGAGGAAGACCTGGGGAGCAAGACCCAGTGGATGTGGGCAGCAAGACTTGGTGGTCATGGGGAGCAGGCCTCAGTGGCTGTGAGGAGCAAGACTCAGCAGCCATGTGGAGAAAGATCTGGTGGCCACGGGGAGAAGACTCAGCTCTGCCTCCTGCCCGGGTGGTGCCCGGGTGGCTCCTTCCCCTTGTTGCACAAGAGCAGGGCTGGCAGGAGCTGTTGCTGCAGCCCAGTCATCATCAGCTGCTGAAGCAACGAGGCCCCGGGGGTTGCACCCGTTGGTGCCACGGCTCTGAGCTTCTGCTGGGGGGTCCAGCTGGGGTGGGGTTCTCTTTGCAACGTCTCCCCAACACCTTCCAGCCCCCTGCCCATCCCCACTGGCCTCGTGTGCTGGTGGAGAGCTGATGGATGGTTGAGAAGCCAATGGTGGGTGCAGGGATGAACCCCCTGTGCCCCCATATCCAGCTCTTCCAAGCCCCCACCACAACCTTCTCACCTTCCTTTTGGATGAATCCCCTTTGTACCCCCACATCCAGCCCTGCCAAGCTCCCCATGGCTCTTCTGAGCCCCCCACCACCTCCTCCTCACCTTCCCTTCAGACGTATCCCCATATCCATCCCAGGTGAGCTCCCCATGGCTCTTCCAAGCCTCCCACCACCACCTCCTCACCTTCCCTTAGAATGAAGCCCCCCATACCCCCATATCCAGCCCTGCTGAGCTCCCCTGACTCTTCCAAGTCCCCCGCAACCTCCTCACCTTCCCAAAGGTCTGCTGCAGCTGCAGGTGGAGCACACCCTGCTTCACCACCGCCTCCTCCATCCCCCAGCCACCACCATCCTCCTCCTCCTCCTCCTCCTCAGCCCCCAGGGGGGGTTCCCAACCTGGCCGCTCACCCCTGTCCCGCTGCCGCGCTGCTATCGTGACGTGTCGCGCCGTCTCAACATGTGACCCACGGTTGGGTTCTGCTCCTTTCCTCCGGTTTCCTCAGAGTTTACCATAAAGGGCAACCGGGGGCACGGCCCCGCCACAACCGGCCACACGCCCCGCCCCGTCTGTGCAATGGGTCTAGAGGCACCTCCAGGGGCTGCTCCACTGGTATAAAGACCACCCAGTTCTACTATCAACCCAATCCCAGCCATCCCAGCCCTACCCAGTGCTCCCAGTAAGGGTGGTGCATCCCCCCCCCCAGCAGCCAAACTGGTGTGGTGTAGCTGGTGAGGGGTGAGATGGGGAAGGTGATGGAGTGTAGAAGAGGGAGGAAGAGGTTGGAGGCTGTGGGAGGTGCTGGGGGGTGTTTAGGGCACAGATGGGGATGGGGACCGGGATGAGGAGCGCTGGTGCAGGGGCTGGAGTAACTGGGGGCACAGGTGCAGGGCCTGGGGTAACTGGGAGCACTGATGCAAAGAACTGGGTGTGGGGATGTGGTTGTAGGGCACTGAGAGCGCTGGTGCTGGGCACTGGGAGCACTGGTAATGGGTACTGGGGGGACTGGAAGCTCTGGGAGCACTGGTGCAGGGCCTGGGCTAACTGGGAGCACTGATTCGGGGAACTGGGGGACATTGTGGCAGGGAACTGGGAATACTGGTGCGAGAAACTGGGGGGGACAGTTGCAGGACACTCTGAGCACCAGTGCTGGGTACTGGTGTCACTGGGAGCACTGGTACGGGGCCTACCTGGGGCACACGGCTTGTCCATGGCCTGGGGTAACTGGGAACACTGGTGGATGGCCTGGGGTAACTGGGAGCACCGGTGCTGGGTACTGGGAGCACTGGTACAGGGCCTATCTGGGGCATGAGGCTTGTCCATGGCCTGGGGTAACTGGGAACACTGGTACTGGGCTCTTAGAGCACTGGGGCGGGGGCTGCCGGGTCACGAGGCTTACCCGTGACCAGGGTAACTGGGAGCACCGGTGCTGGATACTGGGAGCACTGGTGCGGGGCCTACCTGGGGCTCAAGGCTTGTCCGTGGCCTGGGGTAACTGGGAACACTGGTGCTGGGTGCTGGGCACTGGGAGCACTGGAACGGGAGCTGTCGAGTCACGAGACTTACTCGTGACCGAGGTAACTGGGATCACCGGTACCGGACACCGAGAGCCCCGGGTAGAGTCACCAGAAACCCCGTGAGGCGGCGGGAGCGTCCCCCCTTTAAGCGCCGTGTCAACAAAGCGCGCCCCGCCCTCCGCTGCGTCCCGTGACGTCGTGACGTCACCGCGGCGTCCGGCGGGGGCGTGGCCGGCGGGTGGGC
>VYZX01008287.1:0-14447 GCA_013401335.1 Brachypteracias leptosomus | reverse complement strand
CAGTGGTCTGCTTCACTGGGTGGAGAAAGTCTGCTTCCCAGGTAGACCAAGAGAAAAGCTACTTTTGCTTCCTTTAACACCTTCTCCCGGATGGAAATGTCTGTAGTGTGCTGCACTGTAAGGGTTGAGCTAGCTGAGCTGCTAGTCTGTGATACTAATCATCAAGGTGGTATTCAGTTTAAACTCATGAACTTCATGTAAGATGGGAAAGTCTAATGTGTGTACATACACAGTGACTGGAGGCTTTCTAGAGCTGCATTTCCAGAGACTGACATATCTTCCTCCCAGCAGATAGAATTTCCCTATCCATTGGACTACATATGGGACTGCGGGCTGCCTTATGTTTCCCTGCTNCTGATGGAGAGAGGGGTGGATTTTGGTCTTCACATCATTACTATGAATATTCTTCTAGCCATGTCCTCAGTATAGAAACATCCATGAATATTCCTAGGTACAGAATATGCAATGAAGAACAGTGTGAGTAGTTTCCCAGCAAAAATCTAAAAATCAATTGTCATTGTCAATTTCCAGTTTCTGTGCAACAACACTAAGCATTTTATTGAAAACTTATTCTCCTGGCTTATATTTATGGCCACTGAACACACTTTTAATGCTGGATTTTAAAAGTGTACTGCCATTGGCTGGAAAGTTATAAAGATCTTCTTTCCATCTATTTTTTTTCAGATCAATTTGGGGTGGTCACTCAGCAATAAACTGAGTGTCTAAATCAGTCTTATTTCTTCCATTTTAAGATCCCTTTCCACTCTTCTTAAACAGTGACACCAACTATTTTAACCTAGCCATTCTATATCATTTGATTCATATGAGTAATAGAAAATCCCTAGAAATTTACCAGTACTTGGATCTTAATTACCAAGAAAGCCATTATGTGAATTAGATTTGAATATGGTATGCTTTTATATAGCCCCTTTCACACATAAGGTGCAGTGGTAGTGAGATGTTTATGATGAACTGAACAATGTCTGATAATAAAGCTTCCTCACTCCACTAATTTGAAGGGTCCTAAGAGTGATACACTTTTTGTCAAGATAGCTTTATACCAGGATTCTGCAGTCTAAAAGGCAAGTTTCTATAAGGCACTATTTCATTCTGCAAGTCTCGTTACTTGCACTTTTCATGCTTGGCAAGGTAAGAAGTGACATTCTGAGTCAAAGCTGTGCTATCTGCAGCCAACTTTAGATCCAGACTGACATGACAGCCTTAAAGAAACACAGAGTTATTATAATTAATAAGCATTTTTGCTTCTATCTGACAGGGAAATCAAATACATACAATGGGGAAATTTCACTGGGAATTGGCCAGAAGTTATATAAAGAATACACTGTTTAGTCAAACTTACCCTGTGTATTCAATGATAACAAAGAAATTCTAAGTAAACTTTTCTTACTTTTATTTCATGAAATAAAAATATACTGTCTTTTTATTTATTTATTTTTTATTATAATAGAGTCTTCATAACTAGTAGGAAAGAACAGTAGATGAGTCAAAGTTTACTTGAGTTTCAATGAAACTTTTGATAGAATAGGACAAGCAGTTATTTGTGCAACACAGTTATTTACATGTTTTTGTTTAAACCGCAAATTATTCTGCCTTGAAATGTTTGTCAAAGAAGAATTTTCTGCAGGCAACATTACTATGCAGCATGTTAAAATGATATATCAATTTAGCCTTAAAATTAGCAATGTTTTCCCTTTGTCTTGCACAGGGCAATCTTTTGCATACAATACACAATTTGTTAATTCTTGAATTCAATAAAGCAAGCTAAAACTTTTCAGTTGAACTGGATACTGTTGGTGCTATAATTGTTCATCATTTTGGTCTATGCTTTTACACAGACCATTTCGCACTTTCAAGTTTTACCACATTGATCATCTCCCTCATAAACCATGCTTCATGTAATATCTCCAATAGATGCAAACCTTGGCGATATATTCTCCACATTAAGTGTCTTTAGATATTAAAACCAACACACCAGGTTTTCAAAAGAGCTTCATTTAAAATAGCTCCTACTTTATATACAACTGAAACTGATGTGGCCCATACATACCCTTTCTAGTGGTATGTACTAAATGTTCTTTAGCATACAAGATACAGGTTGGTCACAGAGATGCAGCTGTAGTGGAGCAAAGGCAAAGAAAGATGTTGAAGAGGAATTCTCTACTGTGCTTGAATGTGGTGTGTAAGTCAAAATGTTGAACTACCAAGAACTTGCTTTGCATAAGATGAGATCCCAAGGATGCAAAATGCTTTGGAAAATCTGCCCATACATTACCTACAGTTGTTTATTTTATTACTCACTACATCAGAATTTCTATTGCAGTTTTTGTTAGCATAAATGTCTGCACAAATCCCTAAACATAACTTCTGTTTCATCTTGTTTGCTCTATTCCTTTTGCTATTATGTTTTTTTCTTCATGAATGCACTGCTTAATTATTCCATCCTCATATGATTTCTTCACAGCATGTTAAAAAAAAAAAGTCTCTCTCTACCAGTCCTCAATTCTTATTTTCCTTAATTATTTTCATTAGTTTCTTCTGCGCTGTCATTTTCCCTTTTATTCTTTCTATGAAAATATATTGTGTTTTACTCAATATAAGCAACTTATATGTCATGTTTATCTTGTCACTTTTCAATCTAGTGGCTGCAAGCATCATCAATCACAATTCCACAACAGCAGATCTGGAGGGTAGATATCTTTGTGACTCCAAAATACACAAACAGCGTAACATATAACTTACACAAATTTATACTACTTGTATACATATGCATGTTGATTATTACTCAAAAATGCTAATTAAAGACTCAGTCCTGCCTTGTACTGAGTCCCAAGGCTTATAAAGCATTTAGGTAATCCTGGTAGCTGCCAGGGGACTAATCATATGACAACCCTGTGCTCGGACATAGTTAAAACTTTGCTGTTGAAACTAATTTCAACTTTAACAGAAACATCTGTCTCTGTTTCCTTCAGTACAATTGCATGTATTATAACAGGTCTTGAAGGTACAATAGATAAAGAAGCCTTATTATTCAGGGTCCAGTGCAAAGCATTGTAATATGAATCTATTTTGCACAGAGTGAAGAGGTTTGGCAGGAAGAATGGGAGGGAATGGAGTAGCTCAGATAGGTGGTATGACATTCAAAATCACAGAACAGGAGAGGGAGGTCTCTCCTTTTATAAGAGAGTGTAAACCTTAGCAAGAGATCTTTTTTTTTTCTTTTTTCATCCAAACAGGAGTTCTGCTGTGGTTGTCTTGCATAGCATATAATAAAAAAAAAAAAAAAGAGAGAAAATAAAGGCAGTGCTTTCCTGAATTAAAAAAAAAAATAAATTCTCATTCATTTAGCTGAGTCATTTCCAACCTTTGTGCAGTATTTTTCACTATAAGACATTATAATTACAGTAGATCTTAGCTAAATAATAGCACATCACTATGCAGTACAAATTAATGGAGAATAAAGATAAGACCTGCATAGATGTTATGATAAATGATTATTGTGAATATATATAAAATTACAGTACCAGTGGTGAACAGAATGCTGTTAAATTCTTGCTTTGTTTATGTATTGTTCATTTTGAGGTGTTTCACCATTATTAGCTTAGTTAATATTTCCCAAAATATTGCACATCAAAATAAACTGAGATGGTTATAGTAGTATATTATTAGAAACAACTGTTATAACCACGCAAGCATATTAAAACCAATGTGCTCTTATAAAAACAAACAAGAAAACTCCAACCAAACAACAAAAACAATTAAAAAGAAAGCACAATGTAAAATTTGACAAAATGTTGTAATATATGATCAATTATTATTAATTCTTTTAGTTTTCTATATTAATGTGTTGATCATTGTAAACACATTTGTTCTTTAAGACAACATAATACTAAATCCCATTGGCATTTGCTGCAATTTAGCTGTAAGTCTCTGCAAGCATGATAGCAGTCTCCAACAGTTTGGCATGATGGTGCACAAGGGAGACAGATATACTCTCATCTTCATTAGTTGATTGATACATGCTATGCAGAAGAGTTAAAAAAAGAAGGCAAAATATTGGGTAAGGGAGTGGTGCCAATTTTCATGGGACTTTTATGACAATAAAGAGAGTGTTTTTCCCCAGTCATGGGAAAATACTCTAAAAATACATAATTACTAAAGTAAGCACATTTCTTGGTCTGACCTACCATGACACAGTGCTCCATACAACAGAATCCCTGGCATTTATCTCGGGAATAAATTTGAAGCTAAAAGGAAGAAATTACAAATGTATCATTTTTCATTTCTCACCACATTCGTTAGATATTATTTTTTTATATATAAAATTTCATTTGGAAACAACTGATCATGTAATAAGGACCCTCTACAGACCTTTGCAGTTGACAATGACACTTTAACAGCCCTATCCTGCCTGAGACAAAGATCCTTCTTTCTCCAAATCCCTAATCCTTCAAGAAAAATTTCTGGCTCTTTCATTCGGACCCTCTCATTTCTTCTGCTCTGGGATGGGATGTTTCCTCCATTCTCCACTTTGTGTTTTGCCATTTGTCTCCATTTTCAGCCTTACCCACTGCTTGTTTCTCAATTACTGCTTTACCCCAGAGAGCTCTCTGCCACCCTTTGACCCTTTGCTTTTTCTCTTGCTCAAATTTCAGTTTTCACAAACACCCATTCTGTGCTGCATTTCACCTTATCAACATTTCTTGAAACTAGAGGAGACAATTACACTTACATTTCTATTAGCAGTTTACGTATCTTGTAGTAACCTGTCTCTCATGCTACCTTTGATGATTGCTGACTTCCTTTCCCTTAATCAGTTCTCTCCATAATTATTTCTCTCCTTAATCAGTTGTCTGATTACTATTCCCCCTCTACCAATCATGATTGTTCCTATCATCTGACATTGACAGTCAGCCCTACCTTTCTTGTACTAGGAGCTTCCACTTTTTGACATCCATGTACTGCTGCTAAAATCTCTGTCAACCTGAGTATCTCACACAAAGAGCCAGTATGGATTTGGACAGAGGAGGGAGGATTCTGCTAGACCACTTCTACTAAGAACATCACCCGTGCTTTTTTGCTGGTTACGAAGGGTTACAGGAGGAAGACAGAAAGGAAAATTCTCTTTTGAAGTACACCTTTTTATGCCTGATGTGGCAAAACTTTGGACCTACTTTTGTTGATCACATTCTTTTGTATCCCTGATTTTTCTGTGCATTGTTTCTGTCCATATTGTTTTACCAACTTATACCAGTCAGACAGCCTAGTAGTGAGAAACTAAAATTACGGGCATTGGTCTTTGCCAGCAACTCCCCAGAACCAATGCCATTATCTTACATCATCTTCTGTAATTGATTTCCTTTTCAACATGTTTTTCACTAGGCTGAATTTGTCCCAATGTGCCACATGCTGCATCCGTGCTGGAGTTGATACCTAGTGAGATATTTTATCAAAGGGGAGTTACTTTGAGGTCTATCTTTGAAATTTCCTTCCCTGTTTTGCTGTCATCCTGAAATATCACTAGGATCTAAATTTCTCACACTTTGTACCTGGCTGGGGCGGTAGAACAGACTGATAAAACCAGAGAGAGCTCTCAAGAAGCTGCATTTGGGAAATTTGAGTTTAGGTTTTTGTTGAGTATTACACAGTATTGGTGAAGAGCCTATGCTGTCAGCCAAATAAACCTATCCTCTTGCTGATGGTGTTCAATACACATCCATCAAAGATTTCTAGATTAAATCGATTCACTTACATATATTTGTCAGCTGACACATGAATATTTAGAGGTTATTACTTGGAAAAAAACTAAATTGAGGCTTTATAATAACTATGTCAAACTGAATCTTGTCTTTGTGGAATTTACACCTTAAATTTGGCAAAAGGTAGGCAAAAATATAGAAACCTGACATCCTCCTGTACACCAACATTCTGAAAAACAGGTTTCTTAACATCTTGCAGACCCATCTTTTGCTTCACTCCAGAGATAAGGTGCAAATGCTGATGCAATCAGTGAGCTAAATGCAAAGCTATTGTAATTCATCTGCTAGAGAGGAAACTGGAGTTTTTCAGAAACTCATTGGAAAACTAAAAAAAGAATGCTTAAAACAAATTAAAAAGAGGATTCCAGTTTTTGACTGAACTGAACTAGAACCATCTGCTCAGCTGGGAGAAGTACTGAAGAATTCTTCAACTGGACTATCTGCAACTGGTTAACTGTGTCTTTTCTTTACCACTTCAATTAATAAGGACCTGAAAATTTGACTTCAGCCAATACCTGGACAGTCTAATCCGAAAATGATTAGGCAGACTGAGTCTGTTATCTTTCATTTATTATAATATCTTAACAATTATCTCTCAAAACAATGACAATTTTTAGCCATTTCTGAGAAACGGACAAATGCATTTGTTTTTGTTTTGGATGCATGCGTACCCTATGTGGATGCCAACACCATGAAAAAAAGAGCAACTATTTATTTCATCCTCAGTTTACCCTCATGAGAAGGAATTATTTTTAAACATTGAATTAGAAGTATATGGAGCTCAGAGGGCTAAGTAGAACCCAGGGATGGGGTGAATTCAAATATTTATATTCAGATATTTGGGCTGGTTTTTTTTCCCTCCCCTCTCCATGGTGCATATACCTCTAAATCCATACTTGAAGATTCGAATAAAATAACCTGAGTTTAGAGATAATAATTCACCTATACTAACAGACACTCCTTTGTGGTGAAAAACCTTTCAAAATAAGGCCAGATTTATTAGAGACTGAAATTGGGACTTACAGGTTTTCAGTAGTATAGAAAGGAAAAACTGGTTCCCAAGGCTCTTGTGTGGATTAACAGGTAATGTTTGCAAAGAAGTAAGAAAATTGGAAAATATTAATATTATCATAGTACAGGAAATTAGTCACATTCAATTTTTTTATATTATTAGGAGTAGCTGTGCATCAAGTAACCTTCACATTACATTGAACACATAACCCCTTCAGTTCACCTGTCATTAGCATAGAAGGAGAATAGACAAAATGAAGCATTGATATAACTTACATAATGAAGTGCTTCAAAAGATGTTAAAAATATTTTAAAACAATTAATCATCCTTCCTCATTCGAATAGCAACCATCCAATCAAAGAAAACATGCAAGCCATGAACAAAAGCAGACAGAGAGTGAGGAGGTAAAGGTCACGCTACATGGATCACTGGTTCAAATTATTTCCAAGTAGTTTGGCAGATCTCCAGGGGTGTGATTCAACTCTGTACAGGTTACAGAGTAAAATCCATTTTTGATTCTAACAGTTCTAATTTCACAGCATGGTCTTCTAAACTTAAAAAAAAAAAAAAAAAGAAAAAGAAAAAGGCAAAACCCTTGAAATGGTTTGATTGTTCATTTTGTAGAGGAGATTTCTTGAACATATAACGATTTTCTTCCTCATTCTTTGGAAAAAAAAAAAGGAGACACAGCAGTAGAAAATTAGATCTGGGATTAATTGGGGAAGTGTTCCACTCTCCTGTTAAAGTCTTTGCTTTCTGATAGAATTATTGTATTGAGTTTGCATGGCAAAGCTTTGGTAGCTGAGGGGCTGTAGAGGTGGCTCATGTAGAAGTTGCTAGAAGCTTCTGCTATATCTGACAGGACCAATGCCAGCCTTCTCCAAAATGACCCGCAGCTGGCCAAGACTGAGGCTGACTTCAGTGATGGTGGTAGCACCTCTATGATAACATATTTAAGAATGGGGAAAAAATCTGCGACAGCAGTTGCAACTGGAGAGAGGAGTGAGAATATGTGAGAGAAATAATTCTGCAAACACCAAGGTCAGTAAAGAATGAGAGGGAGGAGGTGGTCCTGGCTCTGAAGCAGAGGTGCCCATGGTCCCTTGCAGTCTGTGGTGAAGACCATGGCGAGGCAGGTTGTACCCCTGCAGACCAGAGAGGTTAATAATGGAGCATATATCCACATGCAGCCCTTGAAGGACCCCATGCCAGAGCAGGCAGATGCCCAAAGGAGGGTGTGACCCTATGAGAAGCCTGTGCTAGAGCAGGCTCTTGGTAGGACCTGTGTGCCATGGAGATAAGAGTCTGTACTGGAGCAGTCTGTTCTGGAAGGTCTACACCCTGTGGAAAGGACCCATACTAGAGCAGTTAGTGAAGAACTGTAGCCCATGGGAAGGACTCACACTGGAGAAGTTTGTGAAGGACTGTCTCCTACAGGAGGGACCCCACACTGGAGCAGGGGAAGAGTGCGAGGAGTCCCCGCCCTGAGGAGGAAAGAAAGACAGAGAAAATGTGTGATGAATTGACCACAACCTCCATTCCCCATCCTCCTAGTTACTGCTGGGAGGAGGTAGAGAAAATCAGGAGTGAAATTTAGCACTGTAAGAACAGAAGGGTGGGAAGAAGGTGATTTTAAGCTTTGGTTTTATTTCTCATTATCATACTCTGATTTTATTGACAGTAAATTAAAATATTTTCCCCAAGTTGAGTCTGGTTTGCTCATGGTGGTAATTGCGGAGTGATCTCTCCCTGTCCTTATCTCAACCCATGAAGCTTTCATTAGATTTTCTCTTTCATGTCCAACAAGGAGGGGAGTGTTAAAGTGGCTTTGGTGGGCACCTGGTGTCCAAATAGGATCGACCCACGACAATCATTCTCTTATTTTTGTTCATTCCATTGCTTTATTTGCTTTTATTTGTCTTACTTTTATTATTTATGCATCATATTCCACCCAACACCTTCAAATTTTATCACTTGTTCCCATTTGTGGAAGAGTTGCATTTATAAGAGAAATAGTAAAATCAAAGCCTTAGCTTGCAAACTCTTCCATATATTTTTTGATTTTGCATTATCTAGGCTAATATGGCTCTGTTCCTTAGCAGAGGATATTAAAACCAGCTTTCATAATAATGTAAAGTAGAAAAGCAACACATTGGCCATAGCAAAAACAAGGGACAAGTAAATGCATGTCCTTCACAAACATTACTGTATGAGAAGGAGATAAAGGCAGTAATATGCCATGTGAAATACAGAACAAATGACTGCACTATTTAAACTGTAGAGAATATTGTCAGGCAATGAGGGATACTTTTGGACTTCACTTTGACAGTTTTTGCTCCATTATTTGGTGTTTAATCTCTGTGTACCAGTTTGGAAAGCTTGAAAACATCCTAATAGAACCAGGATCTTGTTAGCTGAATGATTGCACTGGTCCTCTAGTCCATCACTGAAATAAAAATAGCTAAAGTCTTCCCTTTGTCTGTTGGGGCTGAATTTTCCACAACTGATAGATAGCATCAGCTCCTTACGCATTTGTAAGTTACTCCTCTTGTCAGTTCAAGATAGCTTAAGTTTGGAGAGTGTGGTTCAAGATGTATTTGTGTAGCTGATTTTTTTTCCAGCTGATTTGTGGTTGCAGGCTCTGCTTAATCTAGCTGTTAAGCATAATGCATAGTGTTGCCACATTTTTTTAATCAGTGGCAGGTTGTCACAGCAATGGGTGTGTTGTCTGTCGCTAAAGTAAATGATCAGGTAGGTGAAGGGTAATATTACTATGCATGCTAGCTGGCTAAAACCTTTGTAATCCTGCAAAGAATTTTCCTTATCTTTTTATACTGCAAGAAAAAATAAATTCAGAGTATCTTAAAGTAAATATTTCCAAAGTTAAGGTCAGAGAAATAAGAGAAAAGTGGTATTTTCCACTTATCTAGAAGCAAGTTCTTCTATAATGGGTCTCTCAGTTGGCGTGCTATGAATTTGAGTCAGCTGGCAGGTGCATGAAGTTGGCCAAGGCATATCGGAATTATGTTTCACAATACCTTTGTGTGCAAGAAGGAAAGATTTAACTCTCTACAATCCTAATATAGAAAAGTCTTCTTATGCTACAAAGCACTTAAGTCCTTTTTAAAACCCAAGCTTAAATCCTATTTTTAAAGACATTCTTAAAACTTCCAGGTACTTTAACCGTGGGATGGATATTTAGCACATTTAACTAGAGCATTGCTGAAATGTCATGCTTGCAAATGTGTTATTTACGTAATTTCCTGTTTCTAGGAAAAGGGAATCAGCACAAAGAAAAAGTTCTGAAACAAAGAGAAGAGGATGGAGTCCTGTCAAAAAAAAGATTGGTTGCCAATGGCTTCTGAGTATCATCAAAATAAACCGAAACACCTAGAAATTGGTAGTTATTTTTAAATGTCAGCTTTAAAAATACAGCTTTACAGCTACTTTGCCAGAAACTCCGATAATCAGGAGGGTTAAGTTAAATAGCTCTTTTGTACTCACTAAATCTGTCACAGAAATAAAACATACAAACTACACCTAATGGGTTTAACCTTCTTCATTTTGACATTGTTTCACATTTCCTTGAAGATTATCAGGTAACATTATTGTGTTCCAATACTGAGTTGGTTTGAACATTTACTGCTCATTGACAACCTCAGAAGTTCTCTACCAAAGCAGAAGCAGATTAACTAATAACCTATAATACTTCTATCTTGTGTTAAGTGTGATATTTATAGTGCAAACATTTCAATAAATATATTTAGTCTGCAGACTACCCTCTCAGTCCACAAACAGTAGGCTTCTCAAAAATAGTGAGTTTTGCAGGTAGGATACATGTTATCATGTGGTAGATTTTTACCGACTTAGTGATTTTTATAAGGTTGTCTATAGACAGGCTTTTGACTTCTTTTGTTGATGAATCAAAACATCTCTGGAGTCTGGATGATCATACAGTAGTAATGAATTCTGAGTGATAACACTACAAAACATTCTGCTTAATTTCGTTCATTTTCAAAACAAGCCCTTCCTGTGTTTCTCTCTTGGCCTAGTGATGTCTCTTTGCCCTATCTCATTGCATGGGAGTCAATTTGGGAGCACAGATCTTCTCCTCCCTTGTTGCCTTTACCCAAGCATGCTCTTTCCCAGCAACTCTCCTCAGCAGTCATGGCACCAGGGGAAACTCTCCTAGGGTCCCATGAAGGGATACATATTGCCACAGGATGTATGTCACCTCAGAAAGCCAGTGCAAACTCTGGATACTCAGAGTTTATTCCTTCCCAGACCAGACAACAACATCTTTTCTCTGAAGGGAGTGATCTTCTCTTCCTTTTGGGTAATATGTATTATTTTAGGCTCTTTGTTCTAAACCTCTCAGGGTTAAGCATGCGATGTGCATGTGAACAATGAGTGATAATAAATACAAGTGTCTATCTAAACCTTGCAGTCAAATTGTCACGCATAATATTGCATGAGTGAAAGAATCTAAACAATGGGGGACTGAATTTTAATTTGTATGTAAAACAAAGATTGAAGTTAAAAAAAATAAATCAAACAGCTTTGGAAGAAAAATGTATATGTACTTTTTTCCTTCATATATAGCTGCAGTGGCATGAGTAGTATATTTGAACAATAAAAGTAACTGGAGCATAAAATTAATAATTTTCCACTGACCTCTGTATTCATTTAAAATTATTTTTCCTTGCAGACAGGTAGGATTTTGTGTCAATTCTCATTTTTCTTAAGCTATTCCAGTTTTTCCAATCCAGCATAACAGAAAGTGAACAAGAGAGTGTTAACAGCCCAGAAATTCTACAATACCCTGTTAAATGGGTCTGTTAAGCCATGTTCAGGATTCAGGTGGAAGCTGCACATGCAAATGTAAATTTTCATAACATGACTCTCACATAGAAAATAAATTAGTAAAAATCAGTGGTATAAAATGTAGAAATTAAATCCATTTTCAGGCATCCTTACATCAACGATAAACCATATATTCTTTCTGGGTTGTAAAGCATTCTCCCTAAACTATCAGAAACTCATTATATATCATCCAGCTATCAAATGTCTAACTCATTTACTGAAAAAACCTCAACTTTTTCCACTTAACTTTTACATACATAGGAAACATACATGTGACTCCATATAGCATCTGAAAATTCTTCATCTAATGTTCAATTGTACTCATTTTTTCTATGCAGACTAGAAATTCTCTGACAATATGACATATTCAAAACAATGTCTGAGTCAGTGAGCCCTAATTTCCAAATCACAGAAACATGGAATTATTTTGGTTGGAAGAGATCTTTAGGATCATCAAGTTCAACTACTAACCAAACACTACCAAGTAACCACTAAACCATATCCCTCAGAACCACATTTATATATCTTTTAAATACTTCCAGGGACAGTGACTCAACCACTTCCCTAGGCAGACTTCCAGTGCTTTGCAACCTCTTCAGTGAATAAACTTTTCCTAATATCCAATAAAAACCTCACCTCCCAAGCTTGAGGCCTATGACTTACTTGATAGCACTTGAGTGTTATCACTTACGACATGGGAGAGGAGACAACTTGCTACAACCTCCTTTCAGGTAGTTGTAGAGAGTGATAAGGTCCCCCCTGGGCCTCCTTTTACCCAGGCTTAACAATCTCAGTTCCCTCAGCTGCTCCTCATAAGATCTCTTCTCTAGGCCCCTCACCAGCTTTGTTGCCCTTCTTTGGACATACTCCAGCACCTCAATGTCCTAGAAATATTCCTATCCAACAAATAGTCACGAAGGCCATTCATTATACTACATGAAAAACAGGCCCATACAAAGGATCTTGATTTATGACAAATGCTTTTTGAAAAATGTCTCTATTTATTTGATTCAACATGGACTTCCATGAGAGATCAAGGTGAAAAGACAAGAAAGACCAGGAGAAAGGTAAAACACACAATCTTTAAAAAGTAGTATTTACCAATCCCATCTATAAATTTGTTAATCTTTAGATTAGAGTTCCTTAATGTTAAAGTATAATCTGTATAGTCATTATAAGTGTTTCAAATAAAAAAAGAAAAAAGAAAAAGAATTATAGAAAGAAAAGAAAACAGGTTAAAAAAATATAGAAAGCAAAGATTATGATTAACTGATAAAGCTTTTATTATAAAATAACATGAGCAGAGCATAAAATGTTACAATTGTCAAGAGATAACAAATCAAATCATTAGATTCCATGATCTTATTCTTGTTACAAAGACAAAATATTATCCATGCCAGTTTGGGTAGATGCATTTTCCTAATCAACATGAAACTAGGGATTCTTAAATACAGATCCAAATTTATCACCAATCAGGTTATTCTGCCAGTGAAATCATAATACTGCTAATGTTAGTTCAGCCAAATCATTCTAATTAAAATTCAGACATTTAAAGAAGTCACTTAATCATCAGACTGCCAGTTCATTTCAAAACCACCTTGCTCCAGTGATAGTCATAACCAAGGTTTATAACTTGAACAACCCCTACCTCACATTACAGTGAGAATGTGATATGCATGCAATAATTCTGACACTAACCTAATTTATTTGGAATAGCATGAGTAGTTTAAGTTATTAAGCCATTTCCCTCAAAAGTTCAAAAAGTGGTAAAATTTCTACCTTGCAAGCAAATTCAAAGATGATTTTTTCATTTTCCCTAAGAAGATATCAATTTTCTTGACCATAAAATCTACAATTTTTCAAATGAACTCCTGGAAACACTTACCACTAAGTTTTGATAATCAGCAAGAGATAAAGTTTAATAAAGCCATAAGAAAGCAGCTGTATATGCCTAGGTAGTGTTCTGCAATGGTGACAAGAGTTGTATCATGCACAGACCTGTTCCTCTGAAACTGCTCATTCAACTGATAATCGACCTTGGAATATTACATTGCTTTGAAAGATTCATCTTAAAGATTTATTTTTCACATTGACTTTTCAATGTGCAGTTTTAAAGGAATGAGCTACTTTAATACGAATGCATGTCCTAGGAGCTCCTGAACAAACTCAGACATATAAAAGAAGCTATCGAGGGTGCTCAGACATATAAAGGAAGCTATCAAGCAAGGATTGATAACCTGGAAGGAATATAGAAAAATTGTCTGAGCAGCCAGGTATCAGATTAGGAATGCCAAAGCTCTAATAGAATTGAATCTGACCAGAAACACTAAAGGCAACAAGAAAAACTTCTACAGGTATGTTGGTGATAAAATGAGGAAGACTATGGAAAATATGGGACCTCTCCAGAAGAAAACAGGAGACCCAGAATATGGAGAAGACTGAGGTACCCAATGACTCTTTTGCTTCAGTCTTCACTGACAAGTGCTCCAGCTACACTGTCCAAGTTGAGGAAGGCAAAGGCAGGGACTGGGATAATGAAGAACAACCCACTGTAGGAGAAGATCAGGTTCAAGACCATCTAAGGAACTTGGAGATGCACAAGTCCATGGTATCTGAGGAGATACATCTGCAGGTCTGAGGTAACTGATGGATGAAGTTGCTAAGCCACTATCCATCATACTTGAAAAGTCATGGGAGACTGCTGAAATTCCCATTGACCGGAAAAGGGGAAGCGGAATCCTCATATTTAAAAAAGGAAAAATTCAAAGACTTGGGGAACTGTGGGGGACCTCAGC
>VYZX01008286.1:124759-176705 GCA_013401335.1 Brachypteracias leptosomus | reverse complement strand
CATTGATCTCCCGCCGCACATCTCTATGCTTTTTAACAGTGAGGGTGACAGAGCACTGGAACAGGCTGCCCAGGGAGGTTGTGGAGTCTCCCTCTCTGGAGACATTTAAAACCCATCTGGACGTGTTCCTGTGCAACTTGGTCTAGGTGATCCTGCTCCAGCACAGGGATTGGACTAGATGATCTTTCGAGGTCCCTTCCAATCTCTAACATTCTGTGATTCTCCAGACACTTAGCTTACAAATACAAAGGACAGGCAATAAATCTCAATGACCTACACAGGTGGCACAGGAAAGAGAGACTTACTGTCTTCTACAGGCTCCTCAATTACAAGCTCCTAAACAATACGGAAAGGTGCACGCAAAACCATCACATGGCCACCAGCCTGGAGGAGGTGCTGAGGATCCAGTAACTGTATCATTGTACAAAATCCTGCATAGATGACTGGGACACGTGTATCCTGGGGCCAGGCAGCTAAACAGACTACTTGGTCTCACACTGCTCTACACACATGCTGGATGCAGAAGTACAAACAACTGAAATCAGTTTTGTTTTAAAATATAACCATCTTCCCCTCCTATAGTCTCCAAGATTTGCTACACTGCTGACACAATAGTGAAACATTTTCTTGGAGTCTCAAGGTGCAAAACAGGTTTGGGAGATCCTGAATTTGGGATGGAACCAGAGTCATCAACAAAAGTCTACAAGAAAGGCTTAGAAGTGATGCAGGGAAAACTTCCCATAGCATATATTCAAACCTGGGTATACAAGCCTGACAAAAATGCAGCCCATTCTCATAAAAACTCACAAGTAGTTTAGAAAACTAAAGCACTGAAAGAAACTGGAGCAGACTTCCTAGGGACACTCTCTAACCCTCTTTACAATTAGGTTTCTAAGTCAGAGAAGAATGCAGCCTAGGAACATCAGCCAGCCTTATTTATAAACTGCCACAAAGTAAGATTTGCCCATGCAAAGAAGGGTATATTAACAGAAAAGTAGTCAAATCTACTTTCAATGTGGTCTTCTTTCTGATCTTTTTTCAATGTTCCCACTCATCTGGTTTCTTAGAGCTACTGTTATACTTACTATCTTCTGTTTATCACAGTGTCTTTTTTTATTTTATGGACAGCTTGTTTTGAAATACTTATTAGCAATGTTTTTTGTTTGTTCGGGGACAGAGAAGTGAAACTTTGTCCTGAATTGCTTCCAAATATTTAATAAACTGTTATCAAATCTGCTAAGAAACAGATTGATTTTTTTTTTCCAGTTTTCAGAGAATCAACATGGAGAATGGATCAGAGCTCGATTTTCCATTGTTTAACAAATTTTTCAAAGCTTTTTAATTATAAAAGTTTAAATATCATTTCAAATTACTTATGAGGTCAAATACAGGGAAGAATACCAAACACAAAATTACACTAAAATGTTTTAATCCAATATATTGTCTTGTATTCACTTTGATATGCTCAATATAAGCACCTTCACATATCTTCATTTCAGTTTCTTACACTTCTTCCAGAGAAGGGAAAAATAAAGATCTAAAAATAATTTACATTTTTACAAAAACAATTTCTAGAATTGCTACAAAATAGCTAATTGTTAAGACTTAGTAACTTAGGTAGTGTGAAAACAGGGACACAGACCATATATGCCTACTAGAAGCTCGCATATAGCTCTAACAAATTCTGAGGGCTAGTACTAAAATTAGCAATACATCCCACTGGAAAAAAAATAAAATAAAAATTGTATGGAAGTACTACTTAATAAAAGGAGATTTTAGCATAACCCTCAACATCAAGCACGAGACTATTTCACACTCTAAATCCTTTAAGCTAACCAGGCCCTATGTGTAAAACACTGTTTTTAAAAACTGTAACCATCACACTTAAGATTAGACAAGAGAAAAACAGATGCAAGAAGATGAGACCAGAAGAACTGAACTAGCTCACAGATGGACAAAGTCAGCCTGCAGCCAAGGACCTGCAAAACATGGGCAGAAGTCTCTGCTCTCCTACAGACTTTGCATAACCCTGTCCAGGCATTTCACAGAGAGTTTTGCAGTGTGTCTGAGACAATCTGTCAGGGGTGAAGTTTCATGACACAGTCCCTGTCAAAATAGGGGACATTCTGCCTGTCTTCAGCAACAGCCACCTGTGACACATTTGTATTTACTTCCTTGCTCCAGCACAGGTGCTTAGCTGATCATGGCAAGCTGGTGAGGGAGAAATCTCTGCTGTAAACTACTCAATCCTTTCTTGCAGAGTTAGCTTTTCTCTGGTTTAGGGGCCTTAGGCAAGTGGATGGTGCTATCAGGCAGTGCTGGCACAAGGGAAATGGTGACATCACACAGCTAGGACATACGAACTGAACCCTCCTTTTCACAAGCAGCCTACAACCGGTTTGGCATACAGCAGCACTACCACAGTACGTCCTTCAGGGCTGACATCCACCATCTCCTCTTGTGACCTTCATCCTGCCTGAGCTCATCTTCTCTAGCCACTATCACCTCACACCTTTAATCTCAGCTGCTCACTTGATGGCAAAGCCCTTGATGTCAGTCAAAAGCAGTCAGATTGTTTTAGCAAATTAAATAGTGAACGTTTGCTTCCTCTATTCATTTTGACCAAAATGCATTAGGGAATTCCTCAGACAGACTGGCTGTGGGGTGGGAACAGTAACCTTTAATGGTGATATGGTGGGGGGAGATCAAGGTGGTGTATACCACAGGATTTTACCTCTTCAAGCCAACCTACCTCCAATCTTGAAGAAATAGAACCATAAATAGGAGACCCATAAGTGTCTCCCTTTCTTTGAGAGATGTTATAAGGATAAATACATTAAGGATTACTAGATGTTCAGATACTGTGGTAATAGTGGAGATAGAAGTAGCTGAGATAGATAAATTGCTATAAAAAAAAAAGCAGAGAGACTTTGAAAAGAAACAACATCCCGCTATGTAGAGAGCACAGTACTTTTGTAGTTACTATTTATGTGGCATCTATGAACAAAGGAAGTACTTAAATCAGCTTTGTTCACTCTTGAGCTGGGCAAATAATGCAAAATAGGTTCTTGTAAGTGTCCAAATGTAAATTCTCCTTGATTGCCTTCCTGTTCTGTTGACCCACTTCACACAAATACTACAGTACACGTACATACTTGTTTGTCAGAACAGTCAAAATGGATGAGGAGAACATGCGTTTTCCAAACATTTGATAGCTTCTCTGTTGGTCTGGAAGTCAGACACAGAGGCAATACCACCTGACACAGGACATCAGTCACAAAGAGCAGAGAGCAAGTTAGGTATAGGAAATAACTAAAGTAATGGTTTTTACCTTAGCTGCACACATCTAGCCAGATGGTCAGCCAAAATATGTTCTTTCTAAACTATTCTCACGATAATTTTTTTTAGCAACAAAGGCTTCTGTTCCTGTGAGTTTCTACATGGATAATTCATTATCAGAATAAAAGGATAAATATAGTTTTTCTTCAGCTCCTGTTCAGAAACAATACTACCTATGATACAGTGAGACCATAAAGAGACAGTAAAATGCTATAAACCAAGCCTTGATTTGCTTGTGCTTGTGCTGTTGCTGTGCTGTTTGTATGGCTTAAGTAGCTCAATGGCAGGCTGTCTTGTGGGAAATTGGCTTGGATATTAGAAAAAAGTTCTTTAGTATGAGAGTGATTGATCACTGGAACAGGTTGCCCAGAGAGGTGGTGGAGGCCCCATCCCTGGAGACACTCAAGGTCAGGCTCGATGGGGTTCTGAGCAATCCAACCTAGTTAGAGACGTCCCTGCTTATTGTAGGGGGCGTGGACCAGATGATCTTTGGAGGTCCCTTCCAACACAATACATTCTATGATTCTATGATAAACAGGAAACAGTTAAGCGGAAGGAAGATACAAATCCTGCTCATTTAAACAACTTGGGTGTTTTTACAAGGGGTGTTCAATCAGGAAGCACCCCTACTCCTTGGGAAAGAATTCTCAGAAGGCTGCGCTCTACCAAGATAAACAGAGCTGGAATGACAAAAAAAAGAGAGATTATGATCACTTAACAGGAAAGAGTAAAAGCCAATACAACTTATTTTTCAATAATGAGCTAAGCATATTTAGATCCCAGGAAACTTTCCTTTCTTTTTGGCTTTTCTGTCTTCTCAGATTGACACACAAGTACACAAGTCCCTGGAGCTCCATTTATGCCGTCTGGATACCATAGCCACCATCTCAGCAATTGAGAATATTATCAGCCTTATGGGAAAGAGAAATATTTTTACAGAAATACAAAAAGTCTCTGCCTGATGAAGATCATAGAATCATAGAATCATTTAAGTTGGAAAAGACCTCTAGGATCATCAAGTCCAACCTTCATCCCAACCTCCCCCTGACCAACAGACCATGTCCCGAAATGCCACATCTACATGCTTTTTGAACACCTCCAGGGATGGTGACTCCACCACATCCCTGGGCAGCCTGTTCCCGTGCCTGACCACTCTTTCAGTAAAGAATTTCTTCCTAATATCCAATCTAAACCTTTCCTGGTGCAACTTGAGGCCATTATCTCTTGTCCTATCAATAGTTACTTGAGAGAAGAGACCAACACCAGCCTCACTACAGCCTCCTTTCAGATAGTTGCAGAGAGCAATGAGGTCTCCTCTCAGCCTCCTCTTCTCCAAGCTAAATAAACCCAATTCCCTCAGGCGCTCCTGACAAGATATATTCTCCAGACCTCTCACCAGCTTTGTTGCCCTTCTCTGCACTCACTCCAGCACCTCATGCCCTGTATCACATGTCATTCTCTCATTAAATGACATCTTTCAAGAAAATGGTGGTTTGGGGTTTGGTTTTTTAAAATTTTTTTTTTCCTGAATTATGAACGAGACCACTCAATACAAACACTGATTGCTCAGGTGGATGAGTTAAACAGAAAGTGGTTTCAAACATGCACATTTTCTCTCCTCCCTCTCCTCTCACAGCTTCATTAGGTTGGTAAGTGCTTCTTTGTAATTCCCATTTTGTCAGCACTACAATATCACTGCAGTATCTGCCACACAGAGACAAAGAAACGAGTAGGAAGGAGCTGTCAAATAAAAAAGGATCTTAAAGACACTAAAACACCATAGTATGGAGTATATGGTGAGGGTAATCATTAAAAACATATCAATCAGTGTGAGCAGTTTTGCTAAGGAGAGAAAGAAAGAACCATCAAAAAAAGAAAAAAGATTATATTGAACATCTTGAGCACTATACAGCCAAATTCCTCTGAAAACAGACCTGGTAACATTGTGTGAAGTGGCCCACATTCCCTAATTCAAAAGCAAAAATCTCTCTTTCTCCAGAACTAGACAGAACATCAGCTTGCAGCTGATCCATTAGACCACAGAGGTTTTGAAGACAATATCAGTGCAGGATTTTTTTAATTGTCAAGTCTTATCCACCAATGCACATCACCCGAATATGAGCTATTAGAGCTGGTCACTTAAAACTAGCATAATGTGCATAAATATCTACCAATTTTCACTCTTCTGTTTGTCCAGCTTTACTTATTTGCTATCAAAAGATCCATTAAGTTCTGCATCTCTTCTCCTTGGTATACCAATCTTTGTATAAAAATAGCCAGTACCTGAAACTGACAGCAATACTTTTAGCCTCTGAAGCTGAGCAACAGATACTCTCCTCCTGATGGAATTATATGGAATATTAAATAACATAGGCAAAAGCCCTCTTGAAAAAAGTTCCTCCTTGTCCTTCCTTATTATATGGTACAAACACTGCAGAATAAAATTAAGAATACAGTATAAAGTACAAGGATTACCAGCAGGGAAAAGTCTTTTGTGTGTTACAGATGTCTACAAAGATCTACAAATTAGTCAAAAAAAGAAAATGCAAGGAACAAGGTTTGGTTCATGTGGTTTTGGGAGAGTCTGCTGAAAGATACAAGGGTAAAAATGAATCCACAGTGAGAAATCAGAAACTACAGGAGCAAACTACAATATATATTAGTATGTTCAGAATTACCTGACAGTGATAAGGGAAGTAAAGTAACCAAATGCATTAATTCTAGTCACAAAGGAAGAGAAATGGATTTTATAAATATATTTAGTCTGTTAAATAAACAGAGGGAAACAATCAGCAGTGATTACAAACAGCTTATTTAAGCAGTCTTTAATAAGCTCAATGGTTTGCAGAAGAGAAGCCTTTTTAAAAGTGATATAAATCAGCCTCTCTATTGGATGACTAGTTAAGAACCATCTATAAAACCCTGAGGGTAAATTTGGTCCCACTGTAGTAAATTGGGGTTTTATCAATTACTTCAATTTTTCCCTCTAAGTATCAGCTAACATTCGCCTGCCTGTGAAGCAAAAGTCATAGATCCTAATAAGGAATTTTTCATTTTATTCTCCAGTTTTTATCCTGGGGAGGGTAATAGTGCATTTCTGTTGGAATTTGTGAGCTCGTGAGTTTTAGTTTCTAGGTGAAGACTTGCCATGGCACACAAACTGCTAGAGGTGAAGTAGTATAAACAGACACACAGCAGTGATCCTGCCTTCTCATGGCACTAAGATCAGCTCTGTGCAGTACAGATGAAGTGCCCAGTTTGAAGATCAGGAACACACTGAGCAATTACCCCAACATGAATGAGTACCCGCAGACTTTGTTCCACCTCTAACAATGACATGATGTAGCTGAAGCTTAACTGGTAAGGACACTGAAAAACAGCCTGCAGGTCTCAAAATGCAAAGGGCACAACCTATTGATGAACTGGCCAAGCACTGGACAGTTTTACAACATTTAATGCTTGCAGCTTTTAAGATGACCACTGTAAGTACTGCATGCGCTCAGTTAAATTCAGATCAATCTGTTCTTCAGAGTAATAGCCAAAGAAGGCATGGATCAGTAAATAACTCCTCAATAAGTCAGAGAACTTGCATAGTGGGGAGAGATGGGCTGTAGTATTTTATTAAACAGTATAGTATTAACTAGTAACTGAATATAAAAGAACATCTTTCACACAATAGGAGACATAAGAAGTGGAAGTGTTGGAAAAAAAAAAAAAATTACACTGTAATTTTTAAAATGGAAAAGCAGAGTAGATAACAAAAGCTGTGTGTCCTTGCCTAAGATGGTGTTTCCCTGTTTCTCTTATTATCTTGCCCCATTACACTGAAAACTCCAAAGGAAAAACTTTCAATAAGCTATTTTTGTGAATGGTTCCACAACAAAATCCATTGGCACAACTGTTACTGCCTTTACTGCTTGTCATTTCATACAGGCGTTTCACATATACTCTGCATGCTGCAACGAGGGAATTGTGCTCGCGCTTGCTGTTTACACTCAGACATGTTTCCTCTGTTCTCTCACACATCTTCCTGTCAGGCTGTCTCTCCCACCTAGGGCAGAGTTAGATCAGACTGGGTTATCACAGATATGCATCAGGAGTACAAACAGGCTCAGACCACCAGCAGGGAAGAGAGCATCTCTAACAAACCACCAAGCATCATGAAGCAAAGTACCTGACATACTATCACTAAATCTGACCTGCCTCCATATCTCAGACCATCTATAGCCTGTTTCCTGCTGATTGTTCCTGTTGCATCCAGCCCACAACACAAAGCACCTGGGGAAATGCAGTTCAGTTCAATTCTGGATAACGCAGGAGGAAAAAGAATGGGAAATAAACCAAAACCAAAGAAGAAGTTAAGAGTGTTGTGGCATGCAGTTACTGCTTTAACCCCTGCACTGGAAATCAACTGCCAGAGCTAGAGGCAGAGAACCTGCTTCCACTTTGCCTGCCTCCTAGCATGACTAGGCTTCCCCCTCTGAATAATCTGTGCAGCTCTCTCCAAGTTCATAATTCCAACTCTGGCAAACCTAGCCAACAGCAGACATGTATTTTTTACAGCTCCTACAGGCATTTATTCAAAATACTTTACATCATGGGGCTAACAAGCTGGAAAGAGCAGGGAAGGAGACAGAAGTGCCCCATGACTGCTGCTTAGACTCCTGGGTTGGGGACATAGCAGAATATCAGGGTTATTCCAAAATACTTTTTTTTCCCGTAAAATTCCTGTCACAACACTGTCACACCCAATTATCAAAAGAAAAAAATAAATTCCTTTTCTAGTTCTGCGCACAATTTCAGCACACTAATCCACTCCTTTCCTACAAGTGATATCTTAGCATCAGACATATCAAAAAGGAGTCTTTTGCCAAGAAATTAGATTGTGTTACAGTGAATTGAGATAGGACAAAAACTGATGGGTATTGTACCAGACCAACAGAGAATAACCATTCCTGAACAAAGCAACATCCCAAGGCAACCCTTACAAAAGGCCATCCGGAGAAGCTGACTGTGATAATGCCAGACAACAGTAAAGAAGTGCCAACAGCTAGCAAGACAAGACAGAAATCCAGCACTGAGAATAGAACAGCTGAAGATGGAAAGTTTCTACTAATCCAAACAAGGAACATAATCTTAATTGTTTCAATGCCCTCTGCACCTTCAAACGCACCCTTCTCACCCTGCCTGGATGCTCAAATACTCAGTTTGAACTGGAGGGGCACAGCTCCTGAAAACAAGCAACATGATTTTCACTGCCTACCTCATTAATTATAGCTTTTCCCCTTGTCTCTACCAGCCCTGTTAGAGAGCAGCTCCTCAGGGGTCACTCCCCCTGCTGCCACACAACCCATTTCAGGGTGCACTTATTCCTTTTACTCTGCCTCCCACTTCAAAGTCTACAGGTAGTCAAGATAGCAGAAGGACTGAAACCACAAGTGAAACCATAAGTTCAGGGAGGAATGTCACAGAGAAAGCAGGCAGGGGAAAGAAAACAACACCGAAGAGGAGCACTGACAGAGCTCACAGAAGACTTTGATTAAAAGCAGTAGTAGCTGGATTCAGAAATCCCAGACAAAAACCCAGCCAAAAGGGTCACTTTTTATCTGATTCAATTTAAGTACTGTAAAAGGGTCATATTTCTTTCTTGCTACTGAAGAACAGGTTCAATGAGCGCTCCAGAAGAACTGCTTCATAACATCCCTCAGTTCTTTGCTCCTTATTACCTCCATTTTCATCATTGAGGACCAGACATCCCTCCTCTGCATAGTGATGGTACATCCTCTACTGAGCATCCCTGCCCCCAAGTTTGGCAGTTCTGGGTCCCCTCCCACTACACAATATACCACAGGTTCCCATGAGCCCCATCCTTTAGCAGAAACCACAGGTGTGTACTGAGAGATTCTGGGTCATTTCCCTTAGTGTGGGGGTTCTCCCTCACCCCCTTCCCTGACTTTCACCATGCTTTGCTCCTAACTGCCTTCTATTAAGATAATCTGAATGGATCAGAGAGTCATCCAGTTTAAAGGCACTATAGTGAACCAGTCGGAGAAACACAGGAAAAAAGGAGTGGTGCAAAATATTGATACATGATACGGGTGGCCTGGGAGGACTACAAAGAGGTTGCCAGAGCAGCCAGGGTTCAGGTTAGGAGAGCAAAAGCCCAGATAGAGTTAAATCTGGCCAGGGACATTAAGGACATTAAGAAAAGCTTCTATAGGTATATCAGTGATAAAAGCAGGGCTAAAGAAGATGAGGGTCCCTTCCGTAAGGAAACGGGAGATCTGGCCACAAGGATATGGAGAAGACTGAGGTCCTAATGACTTCTTTGCCTCAGTTTTCACTGGCAAGGGCTCTAGTCACAACGCCCAAGTTACGGAAGGCAAAAGCAGGGGCTGGGAGAAGGAAGATCTGCCTGCTGTAAATGAAGATCAGGTTTTAGATGATCTAAAGAACCTGAAGTTGCACAAGTCCATGGGATCTGACATCCATCCGTGGGTCCTGAGGGAGTTGGTAGACCAAGTTGCTGAGCCACTTTCCCTAGTATTTGAAAAGTCATAGTAGGCTGGTGAAGCACCCGCTGACTGGAAAAGGGGAAACTTCAAAAAACTTCCCCATTTTCAAAAAGGGAAAAAGGAAGACCCCGACAATTACAGGCCAGTCAGTCCCACCTCTGTGTCTGGCAAGATCATGGAGCAGATCCTCCTGAAGTATCTGCTAAGGCATATGGAAAATGAGGTGATTGCTGGCAACTAACATGGCTTCACCAAGGACAAATCTTTCCTGACAAATCTGGTGGCCTTTTACAATGGAATAACAGCATTGATGGTTAAGGGAAGGGCAACTGATATCATCTACCTGGACCTAAGCAGAGCCTTTGACACTGTCCCACACAGCATCCTGGTCTCTAAATTGCAGAGACATGGATTTGATGGCTGGCCCACTTGGTGGATAAAGAATTGGCTGAAGAGTCGCACTCAAAGAGTTGAGACNAACTGGAAGAGGGTAGATTTAGACTAGAAATTAGAAGGAAATTCTTTACTTAGAGGGTGGTGAGACATTGGAACAAGCTGCCCAGGGAAGTTGTGGAAGCTCCATCACTGGAGGTGTTCAAGACCAGGTTGGATGAGGTCCTGGGCAGCCTGGTCTAGTAGAAGGTATCCCTGCTGTGGCAGAGGGATTGGAACTAGATGATCTTGAAAGGTCCCTTACAACCTAAACCATTCTATGATTCCATGACCAGCCTGCAAGGCGTGGCTGTTGGAAGAGAACTCTGACAAGAAGGGGTAATTGGGGATATCACAGCTGAGCAAAGGTACGGCTCTGAGAAGAATTAACCTGTGATAAAATACAATGAACAGAGTTTACATTAATTCTTCAGATCAATCTAACCTGAGCAGACACTAGCGTAGTTACTCTGCAAGGTAGGAGTTTGCATCTAGAAAAAACAAATGTCACATGAAGAAAAGAGGTAGAGATAAACATGAAGAGTTCCGCTCCATGTTCAAACTCTAGTCCCTTCTTACATATATTTTTTGGTTTTTAATTTCAATTGGACGCAACATAAATATCTTGATGCATTTAGGAAAATTGCAGGAATTTTTCCATAATATTGTTGTATAATTATTTGTCTTCTTTTACTAAAGCTGGCAGGCTTTGATAAAGACTCTGGAGGGAGGTGGGGAAAAAAACCTGCTCTGAGTCACACCAGGAGAAAATCCATTTACTTTAAGTGATGTTTCTACGGGTTTATACCACTATAGCCACAAGACAAATTTGTATCACGCAGCAAGGCAAAAGGGGAAGGAGGAGGAGAGGGGAAGAGAGTGTGCTTCCCTATTCACTCTTTGCAACAATATCAAACTTTGCTCTGTCTCATGCTAAAGAGGCATCTCTGACTCCCCATCTCACTGAAACATGTGGACCTTTCAAAAATACTTGATTTCTGATAGTTACATATGCAGTGCTTTTCTGTAAGTACACAGCTATTCTAGTGCTGACCATAAAACTGCTGCATCACCATAGTAATTGAATCCCTTATTGTCCCTTCAAAAGCTTCTGGCAATGTCTTGGCAATATCTGGGGGTGACAGGAGATATATTATCCATTAATCATCTACATAATTATTTAAATACCACCTACAAGGACTTAGTAAATATAGATCAGGAGAGTGAAGTCAGCTGTTTACTTGTCATGCCTAGTAGTTTTACCAAAGTGCCTTCACCTGTCCAGAGAGACAAGACAGATGGGATAGAAAGGGGTGTGGTTAGTAGGTCAAAAGAGGTTCTCCTCCCCCTCTACTCTGCCCTGGTGAAACCACATCTGGAATACTGCATTCAGTTCTGGGTCCCTCAGTTCAAGGACAGGGAACTTCTTGAGAGAGTCCAGCGCAGAGCCACAAAGATGATTAAGGGAGTGGAACATCTCCCTTATGAGGAAAGGCTGAGGAAGCTGGGCCTCTTTAGCTTGGAAAAAAGGAGACTGAGGGGTGACCTTATTAATGTTTATAAATACATTAAGGGAAAGCGTCAGGAGGATGGAGCCAGGCTCTTTTCAGTGGTGTCTAATGATAGGACTAGGGGCAACGGATATAAGCTGGAACATAGGAGGTTCCATCTAAATACAAGAAGAAACTTCTTCACAGTGAGGGTGACAGAGCACTGGACCAGGCTGCCCAGGGAGGTTGTGGAGTCTCCTTCTCCGGAGACGTTTATAAAGACTGCCTGGGCACGTTCCTGTGCAACTTGGTCTAGGTGATCCTGCTCCGGAGGGGGATTGGACTAGATGATCTTTAGATCCCTAACATTCCGTGATTCCGTGACACTGTTATGAAAAAATTGTTTAAAATTCAATAGAAAAATGGAGACACATGATCATGAACTAATGCTGTAATTACAGTTCAATGCTGCACAGTCCTGAACAATTTATTTTGAGAGATTTTCTACATGGATTGAGTGTGATATTTGGGCTTAAGTTTTCAGTGGCATACAAGAATGGTGTCATGAGACTTTAGTGTCTCTTCCACTAAATAAGATGCTGAGTCTCACTCAGTTTAGCAGTAGTTAGTGCATTTTTGTGCTCCAAAATACTCCTTCCCCAATGTTGAAACTGTTTTTCCTGTGACAGTAATTGATGACCTCCCTTGTCCTTATCTCAACCCACAAACCTTTTGTTATATTTTCTCTCCCTTGTCCAGCTGAGAAGGGGAGTAACAGAGTGACTTTGGTGGGCACCTGGCATCTAGTCATGGTCAACCCACCACAACTTACTAGCAGAAGAAAAAATAGCTGTTTTGTACTTATGCTTCATACCTTCGTTCAACATTTAGTAAACCTAAATTAGTAAACTATTTAGCAAAAATTCTAAACAAGATGCCCACACAAACAATGGATTCATACTGCAACTCCCGTTCCTGATGCTGAATGTGAAGAAAATTTTGCAATCCATTAAGAGCAAAAGGAGAATAGATCCTCATGTTTCAATTATTTCAGAGGTCTTGCTAAGGCATAGTATGAAGCGTGCCCTGTCAAATGAGAATACTGTGTTAACTAGATAAGAATTCTCAAGAGTCACTCTACCTTAAACCTGAGTTCTGGAAAATCTGAAAATAACACTTTGTTTTACCATTAGTAGTATTGTTGAATTAATAAAAGCACAAATATACTACTCCTCGCAGCCAGAGATAATCAAGACTGTATTTAGACCAGCATTTGGATTAGGCATAGAAGAGAGCATGAGTTCAACAGCAGCAAATCGCCCAGAGCAATGAGTCTCTGAACATCATTCAGGTGCCTCTCAGGGAAACGTTAAGTTCCCATCTTTTCCTCCAGCCACTTGTAGTAAGCAGGCTGGCCTATCTTCTTCTCTAGGGCTGACTTTTTATTTATTAGTATTTTATTTCTAAATCAAGCTGAAAGCTGTATGGAGATGGAGAAAGTAATTTAAATAACACACCTGCTAATTTTGCACAGCTAAAAATACCCACAGCTCTTGGAGAAAAATTGACTGAGCTCCTTCACAACCATTAGTCAGAATGTGGAATCTAGTATCAAGCAGAAGGAAAAGTGTGCTAAATCTATTTACATAATGTATCATTTTATAATATATAATGTACTCTTATTGCAACATTATATCAATTATTTACCAAAAAAGCTTTAATAAATTTAACTGTGTTGCTCCCACTTATCAACCACTTTAGAATAATTTAAAGCTCATTTCCTGATGCACTGAAATTATTCTAAACTGTGCATGCTGGCAAACACAAAAACCTTTTTACTCCTCATTTGCAAAATGACATCTGCTCCATTTCCATCTTTGTTTTCAGATGCAAGATTACTTTAGCATTTTATTTCTTAATCTGTCAAATAGCATCATCAAAAACCAGGGAGCAACACTTACTCCTCAAACCCCCATAGATTCAAAATTAAAAAAGCTACGCATAACATTTTACAAAACTTGCATATCAGTCAGAACAGAAATCTTATAAACTTTCTTCTTTTCCTTTAAAAAAAAAGTCCCCTCTGCTAAAAAGTCTGCAAACATTTGTAACACCATGAAGGGAGAAAGCCTGAGAGATTTATTATTATGGAGTGCCTGCTGCATGTCTACTGTGGAAGGTAGTTTTGCATTATTAGCTGAATTTTCAACCAACTCCATCTTTCTATTAGCGTAAGGTCAGTCCCGTTCTGGTCTCAGGCACACAAATACAAAGAGACAATAAAAACCATCAGCCCTGTTGCAGCCTCTAGCATTTAAAGTTTTAGCAATCTGAGAAATTAACAGATGAAAAATAATGGAGAAGAGGGTATTTTCTTTACTTCCTTTACAGTCATTCTACACATCAGAACCAAACACAAGCAAGAGACCTTTGAGAACTCTTAGAAAGAAGCATCTGAACACAGACCCATCACCATTTATTTCATCATCTCCTGTGATCTTTCTGCCACAGCTTCACACTTTTTTGCATCCCAATACTTTGATCTGGGAAAGGCTTATTCACCTGCATATCTTAGAGTCCAAGGGAGTATACTGCACACTCAAAATTAAATATGTATAGATAGGATCAGAAGTCAAGGGGTTTTTTTAAATAAAAGCAAGGTCAATAAAACACATTAATAAAATTAAGTGCAGTGTCTTTTTCTAGACACTCTCTATACCTGGAGAGTCTAACATTTTTATTTTTATTTAAGCAATGTATTTTGAATAATTTCCTTGTTATTTATTTGGTCAGGATCTGCATAGATATTTCTCTTATTGTTGTTGCAAAACTGACCAGGCAGAGATCAATCTGGCTCTGGCAAAGAGCAAGGACAGGCGGCACTGACAGTGTGAAAGGGAAGGCGGTTGAAGGGCTCAGGTCAAAGCACTGGGAATGAGAGAGGAGACTGAAGCTAAGTTTCAGATATGGCAAAGAGGTAAAAAACCAGACTGGCCATGCCAGGAGGATGGTGGGAAAAGCTAGCAGAGAGGGTTGTGTGTGGAAGTGAAGGATGAGTAGGGGTGGCAGATTCATCCATATTTGACAAGTAGAGAACAGAGCTCAGACCTGTATGCAAGCAAAGAAACCAGGACAAAGGGGCTTCCTCTGGGTATCAGAGCCTGAAAAAAAAAGTTGGGTGGAGTTGGTGGTAGAGGATTAAGGCAAGGAGTCAGAAGGAAAAAGACAACTGAGACTGTCTAGGTACATAAACCAAAAACACTGCAGAAAGAACAAAGTGCTCAGCTGTGGTACATTGCTGACCAAAGGGCCTCAGAAGTCGGAAGTAGTGAAAGAGGAAGGTGGTGAGACACAGCCTGTGATGTGGAATCGACAAGTGACAGTGACAGACAGATGGCAGGAGCCAAGACAAAAAAAAAAAAAGTTTCTTTTAAAAGATTAGTTTGATCCATGACTATAAAAAACCATATTGCTTATAATTGCACATTTACCATATGGCATCACTGCTCATCAGAAGTATTCATACACATTGTGAGAGCATTTCTACACTTAAAAATATTTGAATTTCCTTAACTTCTGTTCTGGATGTCCCAGTACTTCTAAAATTCCAGTTTGAAACAATTATACCACATCTCTAACACCAATTTCTACTACTACCACTTCTGTGGGTGATGCTTTTCATCAGATGATCTCTAGGCTCATTTACAAACCAGGTCAGCATCATTATCCCCATTTTACAGATGAAAAACAAAGGTGCTGTAGATCAGCCTACATTATTAATGTGAACTCTCAACCCTAACTTCATTTTACTGTCCTTTTCCTTGAAATATTCATTTGTATTTCTGTACTAAGGGTATTTTTGTCATGTGTATCTAACATATGTTCAAAAGTACCTGGAGCATAGTAGGGACCATTTTTAGCATTCTCGGAACTCTAGATAAATAAAATAGCACAATGTGAGACTCCAACACTACCCAGAAGAAAACCATTCCCCTCTAAGTTTAACCCCCACTTTAAGCATGNCCAAGGTAAACCCACCACATCCACCTTAACTCCAGCATCTCTGGAATCCTTTGGTTCTCCACAGTTCAACCTGTTCACACATCCCCATCTTTCCTCCTGCTCCAGACCACTATTGCAGGGCACAGCTTGAAAACAATAACACCATGTTCCAAACTCCATTCAATTTCTATGATAGCCATCAGTCACATTCTGCACTTGAAACCTTCGTTCTTCAGCACCAGAGGACACATTGATTATGGCTTTTTGGGGATGTCTGCTATGTTCTTGAACCCTTTCAGAAGAGAAGTTAGGATATCTCACCTGCTTCTTTAGACACATTCACATCGGCTTTTCAATATTCTGAGAAGTCATTAAACAAGGGCAGATGATCAGGAGCTGCCTTAAACCCAAGGATGAGTTATAGGACAATATATGCACATCTATAACCTTACCTAACAGTCCTTACAAAAATGGGTGCTCACTGTCTATCCTTGTGCACACTGGGGTGGTGCTTTGCATGCTGGGGTGTACCCGGTTCTTCTGAAACAAGAAGACCAGCCCACTTTTGGATACAAATACTCTGCCTGCACACAAACTTGCATGAAAGAAATAAGGTGATGCTCTGTTACTGGAAAGCCACCCCACATGGAAGCGGTGAAAGATGGAGGTTTAGCAAAACAAAAAACAACAACAACAAAATCACACACAGAACATTTACAATCTTATCCAACAATTACAACACAAACTGATGAGGCATGAAAAAGCTGTGATATTTTCCCACAGGCTTCTTGTTTAGCTGCACTTCACTGATGTTTCACAGAGGTTCAACTCTAAGAGAATAGTCAGCTTCTTTCAAGCTTCAAGTCCCTTCTTCAAGGCCTGGACATATTAGAGCCACTGAGAGAGAATTAAGCTGACAAATACCTGTTTTTTTGCCACTGGCATCATTGTCACAAACATTAACTTGGCTGAGATTTTCAACGACACAGAAAACTTGACTTCATCCTGAAGTTCAGCCTGAGGTTCACATACCCTTACAGTAAATGCTTAATCTAATGGAAATAAGAAAACCATACAGCATCAAGAAACTGGTGATTCTTTAGGGTGTGTGGGTGTATGACTGTTGAGGAGGAAAGCAGGGGTCATTTAATTATATTTTCTCCTTCCCTCATCTCCACCATTTACTGTCTCTTGTTTAAGCACACTTTAAGTCTCCACAACTAGATGAACAGATGCTAACCTGTTAGTAAGTGCATTTTTAAGAATGTTCATTCCAGGAAAAGAGTTTTCTGAAAATATATGGTGAGCTAAATATATTGAAGATTTTTCTCAGCTGGCTTCATCTGTACAGGAATATACCCCTCAGGTGAGATGCTCAAAATACCCAGCATTAAGTTGACAGGGTAGGAGTCCCTAGGTGAAATATCACATAACCTAGAAAGTGAGAAAGGGGGAAAAAAAAAATCCTTCCTGATTAGTCTAAGAAATCTGGTTGTGATTCATTTTTCATTGATTTGTATAGTGATAAAGCATTGTGCTTGCTGCAGATCATTGTAATATCAGCCATGTTGATTTAAATCCTACCAAACCTAACAAAAAGACAAACTGCAGAGCACCCCACTGCCTAGGAACCATAGCATTTAATAGATGATCAGGAGTCAGGCGAACTGACTGCTGCAAGCCACCTGTGGCATCAAAAGACACGTGGAAATTCAAAGGCTTTGATCACACTGCCTTTGAGCAAAACAGTCTAGCCTATCAAAACAAGAATACATGCCCCACCTCAGCATACAGCCTTCTCCTGACAGTGGTGCTGGAGAACACCAGAGCCTTTCTCCTTCTCTGAGGAATATCCTCTGCAGATCATCTAATTGTGAGAGAAGGAAAACTCTGATCCTTAACAGCTGAATAAATATTTCATTATTTTCATAGCGGCAAGCTAAACATAAAAGCAAAAGATGCCAGCCATGCATAAGTAGGCAGGATAAAGTACTCGGCATTGTGCTTAGTTCTTGATCTTAAAAGGATTTTTAGCAGATGACTAAGCACACTAAGTGGCACAGTGAATGGGATAAAATTAAACAACTACAGTTGCGCCAGCAACATTAGGCCCTTAGCTATGTGTGAAGCACAGTATTAGAAGTGACAGGGGAAAAAGTTCCACCTAACAAGCGAAACCTGAAGTCTTTTTGCTGCATCAGCAAGGGGCAGGCACCCAAACATGCATTTCCTTTTTGTGTTCCGCTTCATCCCTTAGAGAGAAGCCAACTTTGACACTGCATTCCCAAGCAGAAAGTGGACAGCAAGCCAGATACCACTGCTCAGAACATGGATGCAGAACAAATAAATTCTGCTTGCAGTAGTCTGTATATAACTGAAACACCACGTTAATTTGAATGCAGCTGATCACAGACAGAGCAAAAGCTTCAGCGACAAACCAAAGCAAACTCATCATAGTGAGTGTCAGGTACAGATAGCTCAAATTCCACTCTGCCTCAGGCCTTTTGCCACAGCTTCCACAACTCCATCTGAGTAGCCACTATACATTTTCTTTTCCTAAAGGAATGGTAAAAGGCTAATTAAAAGACTGGAAAATGTACAGACCTGTTGAGTGTAGTGTACCAAGAGCAGGGCAGAACATAGCAAGACTGTGATGCTCCTCCGCGACCAGACTTGAGCTTTTGCAGCAGTTCATGGCTACACCTACCAGTGCAACTGGTTGGTTGATTTGCTGACTAGATGCAGGTGCAAAAAAGGGTTGCAAAAAAGGAGGTACTTAGAGCCCCATCCTAAAAGAAAGTCTACTAACAGCCAAGTGTCCAGCAGAAGTCTGCAGCTGCAGCTCCTGCCTTATCAGATACCACCACATACACCAGCTGTTAAGCCGTTTGAGATGCCCGCCCTTGCCCTCAGATCTCATGCATTTTCCCTGGTTGAAATACCAATGCCTAAAGCTGGTATAAGCAATCCAACTGTGAAGTAGAAGTGATTCTGTAAAAATGGGGGAGGTCAGACTAAGTTTTAAGATAAAAAAACCTCTTAGGATTTCTGCAAAATAGTCTCATTTTCAAATTCCTGTAGTCTTGATGCCTTCAGTGGTAACACTGCATATATTTCATATATCCAAATTAGTATTCCATTTTGCCTTTCTTTTCCCAATATGACACTAAATTTCACTTTATTAGAGGATAAGAGGTATGCTATTAGACAAGGAGAGGGTGAACCAAATAGCTTGGTCATAGTCACCAACCAGCAACTCAGTTTCCATTTCGAGAAGCTCAACATTTCCTCTTTGTCAGGACTATGTTATCTCTGCACTTAGCCAAGAGTTTCCAAAAAACACTGGAGAGCAGGGCAGGCAATCACAGAGCAATTTTGTTCTTTTCCTATTAAATTTAAACACCTGAGAGGGCAGAGAGGGAGAGGAGGAGAATTAAGAATTAATTAGAAGTGATGAGAAATTGAGAATTTAAAAATTTTTTTTCTTAAAATTTTCATGTCAATATATTACTCAACTTCTTTATTAGGTCAAAGAGATAGGAAGTGGCTAAGACTAGAATTTTTAAAAAATTTTATTATTTTTTAATTTTTAAGTGAAAAGTTCAATTACTACCACTTACAAAATTAATGAATCCAAAACCCATGAAGTTTCCATAGGTTACATTAGGTAGAACAAGGGTTGAACAAGGGTATAGCCTAAATTCACTTAAACAAGATGAATAACTTATCTCCTGCAAAAGATAGTTAAAGTCTTGATAATTAAAGAGATTGTCTTTTTCCTTCCTAAGATATTTCCCATTTTGCAGCCCCCCAAAGACCCATATACTCCTTGCAACTGATTGGAATTTCCTATGTTGAAGAAGTTTAAGTGTAGAAGGGTTCAGTTTACAGACATTTTGCCAGAAAATTAAAAATTATTCTGACATTTTCACAAACTGAGTTTGAACATTTTATGTTCAGCTCTAAAGATAACCAGCCAAAATACAGCCAGTTTCTTTGTGATCAATTCAAAAACAATTGAAGCACAACTAAAATGATCAATGTAAAGAATATACTTTAACACAATTACTAAAGAATGCAATTTATGGATCACTAAATCTTTTAAAGGAAGTTCAATCTAAGCTAGGTGACCTCAGAGCTGTAAATATATCTCCATATTAATCTTATTTACAGACTGGTAGACCTCACAAACAGGAATCAAATTGCAGCAGTTTTAAGAGCAGTAGTATGCAGCTCAACAGAAAGAGAAGCTTCACCTGAGCTGAGTACAACTTTGGATGAGATTATGTGCACGTGGAAAGGAAAGTTTCTGTACTTGAGTGTGATATTCTCTGGATGCAGGACTTTCCATTTCCCTTTGTTGAACTTCATGACATTCCACCCTGCCCAATACTCCAGCCTATCCAGATCCCTTGAATGACACAGACACAACCCTCTGGCATATCAGGCACTCCTTCCAGTTTTGTATCATCTTCAAACGTGTATTGGCTTTGTATCATCTGCAAGTCCCTAAGTCCTCTATCCCATCATCTTGATCATTAATGAAGAGAACAAACAGCATTGGACCTAGTATCAACACTTGAGGTACTTCACTACTGATTTTCGTCTGGCTACACTTTGTGTCACTGATCACAACCATGTAAGCCCAGCAGTTCAGTTGGTTTTCAGTCCACCCCAACATCCGGTTACATAGCCTGTACATCATCAGTTTTCCTGTGAGGATACTGTCAAAGGCTGCCAAATGTCTTACTAAAAACAGATTAAACAACATCCACTGCTTTTCCTTCCTTCATCAGGCCAAGAAGAAATCAGGCTGGTTAAGCATGCCTTTCTCTTCAAAAATCCATGCTGATTACTCCTGATCATCCTTTTACCCTTGACATGTCTAGAAATGGTTTCCAGGATTAGTCCTGGAATGGATGGAAGTAAAGCTCACCAGTCTGTAGTTCCCTAGGATCCTCCCCTTCTTGCCCTTCTTGAACGGTGTGATATTTGCTTTCTTCCAGTCATCAGACACGTCCTGATCACTGTGACTTTTTAAAGGTAACTGAGAGTGACTGAACTATCACATCACTCAACTCCCTCAGCATGCGTGGAGGCATCCCATCCCACACACTTGTGAGTGACCAGTCTAAGTGTTCCCTAACCTGATCCACTGCCACTGAGGGCAAGTATTCCTTGCTACAGATTTTTCTTCTGGTCTGAGGAACCAGGGATTCCTGAAAGGTAAATCTTACCATTAAGGACCAAGCTGAAGAAGGTAGTGAGTACCTTTGGCCTTTTTGGTGTCTTTTGTCACATAGCACCAAGTCTGTGTTTTCCCTTGGCTTCCTTTTGCTACTGATGTACTGGTAGAAGCCCTTTATATCACCCTTCATATCCCTCACCAGGCTCAACTCCAGATGGACTTTGGCTTTCCTAATCCCATCCCTACAAACTTGGGCAGTTACTCTACCTACTGACTGGGCCACCTAACCCTGTTTCTATCCCTTGTACCTCCCTTTTTGTGCACAACTTTTGTCAGGAACTCCTTGCTCACTTATGCAGACCTCCTGCTCCCTTTGCTTGATTTCCTGCTCATAGGGATAGACAACTTTTAAGCTGAAGAGCTCTTGAGCTTGTTAGGTTCATTTTCTCCATCTGTCTGGAGGTGAAAAAGACCTAAAAGAGTTAGAAATGCCATCCTGAGAACAAGATGGACTGGGAGCAGGCCAAAGGCAGAGTAGTAACAGAGAGCATGCAAGCTCTAAGGTCCTTGCACTATAGTCCTTCTATGGCTGGCATAGATTTCAAAGCACGGTGCAATTTCAGGATGCTCTGAAGCTGCTCTAATATTGTACTGAAGAGCTGTCAGCTGCCCCAGAATACAAAGGTGGATTGCAGCTATCCTTCTTTCTTGTTACCTTACATTCTGGTTCAAAGAGAGCAACTGAGAATTGGGGTCTCAGGAGCCAGAAGTCACATTCCTTTTTCTGACCTGAGGCAAGGGGAGGCTCTCCTCATACTTTTAAGCTATTCAACAGCTCTCTTCCTAAATTACTGAGTGAGACTTTACTGCCTGATTCTTGAGAGAAACCCTTGCTATTTCGCACTTTGGTATCTCTGACCTGCCATGCCTTACTCCCTCACTGCAACTTATTTCATTAGAGTCAGAAATGTCCAACTTTGCTTCGCTATCTCTCCAAGCTTGATTTGCACACTTCTAAAATAAATACCAAAAGATGTTATCAAAAGGTAGAACATCAAAGATCAATTTTGATAAAGTTGTAACAACTTAATGCTATGTTACATGTTAAGCAACTTCATTATAGGCTGTTTAGCACTAGAGAGGTTATGACTGGCAAAAGTTTAAACAGGAGCTTGCTTTGTTTGCCTATGAAAAAAGCTTACTGAACTCACCAAGTCTCGTGCTCCAGGACACCTTCTGCTCACTTATCAGCTGTCTGCAGCTGTATTCCAAGTCACACTTGCTGCCAGAGAGAGGAGAGAAGCTGGCCACAGCAAAAGCATATCACCAATGGGGGTCCCGACAGCCAGCAGGCCTCTGATGGAGAACAGAACCCTTGGCACACTGCCCACCACACGCCTTGGGAGGCGTGTCCTGCTCTGGGCTCATCACACCCACCAGAAAGACTACAAGCCTCCTTCTACCAATTGACCCAAAGCATGGATTTTCACATATCAACATCCAGATAATCCGAGAAGTCTGATGTCTGTGGCTTTTGGCCCAAGCATTTGGCTAATATTCAGAGCTCTACATCCATTAGAACACAGTTCAGTCACTGAAAACAAATTAACATCTACAAATTGGTGCATTAACTATAAACATGTTCAAAACATCAACCCATCTTTCAAATACAGCAGGAGCAAAGACTTGGCAGTTTCCTACCTCAGAAACCTCAAGCGTCTCTCACATAAGCTCTGTTTGGAGGAGATACTTCAGCTCCTGTAAGGCAAAAATCTCTCTCTTTCTACATGCACAGCCTGCAAGCAAAAAACCATGTCTTGTTATTGCAATCAAGGATACCCCTCAGTACCTATAGCTTCGGTGTACCTTCTGTAGGTATCTACCACCTTAGGCTGTCTTTAACCACAGCTGTTTTCATAACTGCTAAACCAGCATTTTTATTTCTCTGGAGTCAGTTTTCAGGCTCTTTAGAGAAACCTAACACCTCCAGCTGCCAGCTATTAACACCTTCCAGCTTAACAAAAGGCTGGTTTGTATTATTTCTGTGATGAGGTAAACCAAGCAAATGTATGTATACAGATCTGTCTGTCTGTATTTGCCAACAAAGAAGCAAACACCTTGCATGTTAGGCTGTTAGATACAGCGAGCAGAATTTTTCTTCCCACTATGCAAATGCTTTGAAAAAATTCAGAAGACAGCTTCGAATGAAATCTCCTCAGTCAATCCTGCAATAAACAAAATCCATAGAAGATGACTGTATCCAAACTGAGTGACAGCTAAGTCTCGTAAGAGCTGAAGGGCTACACAAGACTTGAGTCTTGCAAGAACAATATTGACCAAGTTTTTAAATTACAAATAATATATTTTGAAAAATCACTACACCGCTGAGCAACCACACTGGTTTCTAGCCCCGAGCACCCTGCTCTAAGCTTCATTGCGGGTCTGCACCCCAGTCAGCCTACCCAGAGTTTATTACTGATGTAAGTAACTGTGTACCCCTGCAGACCTCAAGTTCAACAGATCAAGGGTGACGGAGGGGAAGTGTCACTATCAGAAGAATCCTGCTACATGGGGCTGAGTCCTAGGGAAACTCTCTGATATCAAGAGAGCCAAAGCCCTGACCAGGCACTACTTCATTACAATGGATGTATCAACACACCAAGGACTCTCATTTCTCCCAAATCCCTCAACAACTGGATCCTGCGAGACACAATACACTCTAAATCCTGCAAAATGACACTGTTAGCATTCTCCCTGCACCCATGTCCTGCTTTTAGCAGGAGAAACAGCCACAGTCTCACTTTTAGGTGACACTAGCTTGGCTTGCTTGCCTGACTCTCTTCATGCACTCAAGAGCAGAAATTGCATGCAGTATTGCTTACATACTGGTAGTTAGAGGGAACAGAGCTACAGATTCAAAGGGATAACTCACATGTATAGTGCAAGCCATTCAGCAAGAAAAAAACAAACCAAAACAAACATTTTTGCAAAACAGATGTTAATCAAATGGAAGGAGAGGAAAAACATGAGAAGAACATACACAATCATCATAAATCAGTTTCCTGTTTTCCTTTTATTTCATTTTGGCTTTGCTTTCCATTTCTTAAATGAACATTTTTACTGGCTAAGCAAGTGTAGCAGATGTTTCCCAAGCTTTTTTCTTAAGGATTGACAAGGTGTCAGTAGTGCACAAGCATGGCACATAGGAGGATACTTCTTTAACAGAGTAGCAAGTTTTAAAAAAAATAAAATCAACACAACAAACCAACCAACAAACAAACAAAAACCAAAACCAACGACAGATATCCCAGTTTACTTCTGACATTAAAAGAAGCATTTTGGTTCACCTTGTACAGATTTAAATCCTAAGCAAACATTAGGAGATTTGCTGCTTTTTACTTCTTTCTCAGATCAGAAGTTTTCTAAACTACCACAGAATACAAGTCTTCAATAGGTCACTCATTTCTTTGACTTTTTTTGAGAGAGAGCCGTATTTTTAATTGACTTTCAATGTCTTCATTTTTTTTAAAAGCACAGTTAAAAAAACCCACCTTGATTTAAAATAAATAAATAAATAAAATCCTCTCCTCCAAGAAGCAGTCCATCTATAAGCTATACAGAATCAGGCATATAAGAACTACATCAGGCATATAAGAACATATAAAAACTACATCTCTTCAAAACCATAATATCCTAACAAGCTTTTCTAAAAGAAGGTAAAGAAAAAGCAGTGGCTTCTCTCAGACAACTACATCAACAAGCATTTTACTGCCAGCAAAAGAAAGCATCATCCATGATAGCTACAAATGAATTTTACCTACAACTCAGCAGCTGTTCCCAGGTTTTGTTAAATGGCATGCCCCATCCTGCTGGAACAACCACATACATAGGATACATCACAAAAATATCAGCATAGTTCTTCTTGCCAGCATATTTATACTAATAGAAGACTTGAAACTAGTGGATATACCATTTTATAAGAGAATTATCCAATGATGGATAATGTTGTAACATTAGCTCTTCCTCAGGCCTTGCACATCATTTCTGCCACTCAACACCAACACTTTACTCCACAGGAACACCAAATATACACCAGGAAACTTACAGGTGCTGGAAGCGTACAGGCACAGGTAACATGGCACCAAATACAGTCACCCTCCTACCTCCAAGAGGTAAGCACTCCTAGAGGTGTACTTCCACTTCAGAACCAGAAGTCAAGCCATACTTTCTCTCTGAGAAAGTAAATGCTGCAGCCTTAAGAGTATGTGAAGGATCTACTGGCCCATTTTAAAACACACTGTAGAAAAAAAAAAAAGACAAAATACACAAAATTCAGAGCAACTCTGCATGAGTACCTTTGGTGGTGAAGAGAGTTGACATACCCAAGAACATGCCCTTTCCTTAGGAATGTCTCAAATTATGCATATAAAAATCACACCTTTAAATCTTGTTGTATCTCTGTAGCAGCCACTGGTTTGGCTGACCCAGGAGAGGCAAATCCTTAACCCTAACCCTAAGGGAAGGTGCAAGCATGTTTATATCAGTGAACCTCTCTCAATAACAGGTGCACTGGTTGTGAGACAACATGTAAGCAGACATGCCTGCAGCTTTATTGTCAAAATGCTGTTTGGAAAGAGGAGAGCACAGTAAGTGGAAAGGGGCCAGGAAGAGTAATCTGAGGCTGGCTGCCTAAAAGGCAGAGCACCACAGGAAACAGAAAGATGCTGCACAGGGTGGTACCCTCCTCAACACTTCCCATGCAGGAGCAACTTTATTTCATAGTCGGTGAATTCCAGCAGTGACAAATTTGGAATATTCAAAACAGCAAATACAGGGAATCATGTTTACCTCAGGAGCAGACAAACAAGTATCTGAACTGCATCCTCTGCTTAAGAGGAAAAAAAGGAACAACCAACCCACAGCCAAGCTCCAAGCTGCAATAACCCTGGCAGAGGACACAGATTGTAAGCTGTGTGCAGACTCCCAAGCCAGTGAAATGTTTGACAGAAGAATACAAGTTGGCAGCTTTACTTAATCTGCATTTCAAGGGCAGATCTGAAATCACACTTGCACACAGCACAAATACAGATCATTGAAGGGTACTCTTATATACCTTCTGCTGAAGAAGGCCAGCCAATTATCTTCCCTTTCCAAGTGCAGGTCTCTACACCTACCCATGTTCCCTGGGAAACGTGAAAGAGTAGAAAGTGGTTAAATAAACAGCTCTGCATCTTTTATTGTCTTAACAGAATACCAATAAGGGCAATCTGGAGAATGCTTTTTTTTGTTTGGAGTCCTTTCTGCATTAAACCAGCTTAGTAAAGAAATATAACCTTAACCTGCCTCTGTCTCACAGGAGCATATCTGCACAATTATCAGTACTGATCAGTCCAAGGGAAGATAGTCTTCTTTCTTGGAAAAGCATGACCTAGTTCTTAATGCCCTATTTCTATACCTAAAGTCTTCAAATGCACAGCTGTTAGGAAGCAGCAGCAACTGTTGCACAGACAAACCCAAACTATCGTGTCCTTGCAGTTCAGGAAAACACTTCTACCAAGCCATGAAGAAGTGACTCCAGGAGATACGTTCCACAAAAAAGAAAGGGTAGGGAAACTGCCAAAAAGTGAAGTTCAGAGGCTGCAATAAACACGTATTAATGGCCTGATTTTCATAGCTATCGCGCCCTTTCTTCAGTTCAGAGGAGATGCTGAGCAGTAACTTTCTCTGAGAGAAAAAACATATCAGGTCCAAAACAAGTGAAAATTCCAGTCAGTAATCCTGCAAGCACCAGCCATGGTGCCTGGGGAGGGGTGGCTGCATACCCTGCTGCTGCTGCAGCATGGAAGAGTGACACCACCCCAGTATTTAGAGCAAGAGTAACACCCGATTTACTCTCTACAACAACTTTGCAGTATTTTACTAGCAGGATGAGTTGGGTTTTTCCTCCCATTTGCAAAAGGATTAGATGGGAATCATTATGACTGATCATCTCAGAGTTCACCCAGAAAAGCTTGAAGTGAGGGCAGAGTTGGGAAAGAGCTAATTAAGGGCAGGTATGATAAAAACATATGCAGCTGTGATTACTGAGTGTAAAACCAAAACAACTACCAGCTTCCAAATAAAGAACTATGGAGCAGGTATGTGTACAGAATTGAGAAGCTTGGAGGTAGGAGTATCAAAAACAAGATGTTTATTGAAATAACGTGAAGTTATGCTACAGAGCTCCTTGCCACAAAACACCATGGATATATTTCCATAGGTCCAAAAGAGACTGGACTTAAGGAATACAAGTCTGCTGAGGGCTCTTAACACAAATCACCACTTTTGGTTCAGGATGCCCCCATGTCACAAATTTCTCTGTTTGGGAGAGCACTCTGGGAAAATACTGCTAAATGCCAGGCCTGCTCCCATACCCTCTGCTAGACGTTACTGACTGTTGTCAGAGATGAGACACTAAGCCTGACCTGGCAAGATCATTCTTGTGAGAATGCAGGCTGTTTGGTTGGGTGTATGGATCTAGATCATCTGCAGAATGTGGTTACAGTACAATGAAACAGGCACACAGTCGTAATCCCTGGCTCTGCTCTATGAAGCATCCAGCACTGATGAAGATATGTTACTAAAAGAACAAACAACATTCTCAAAGAGATTCAAACTCAACTAGTAACACAGGGAGATGAATTATCAGATTCGTATTCAACTAGTAACATGCAGAGCTGAATTATCAGTTTTATAACATCTCATCCATTTTGAATATCAGCACTCCTCTTAGCAGTATGAAGAGTCAAGGATGAAGAAAGGCAGTAGAAAGGACAAACAGGGAGGGAATGCCTTGCCTGTTAACCTCTTCGTATCCTCAAGCAAGAGAGTAAATGGGAAAAAAGCATAAGCTAATTACAGGAGGAAATGCCACAGAGAAATACAAAAGGTTAGGTCAAAAAAACTACTGATAAGCAGAAAAAGAAATGTAGAATAAGAAAAATCCAATAGCTTTTGAATCATTAATCAAAACTGAAAAAAAGGCTTTATGGAATATCTTTTAAAAATTCTGCTTGCATCTCAAAACATCCAATTCATTCTGGAAACACACCACCTACTGTATACTGGACAAGTATCTAATCATTCCAAGAGTGACAAGTCCAAAATGATAAAGAACATGGTTGCTGTTGTTATGATGATCTATTCTTACTGCTTCTCACATTTTTCTCTTTCATCATGTACTGATGATACAGATGAGACAGGTTACTATTGTAAATCACACAAGTACAAAATACACTCTTTTTTTCTCCCCCTACATCTTTTAACTTTTTCAATTCAAGGTCTAATGCAAAGAAAAAATAATTTGTTAAGTTTATATTGTTAGCTTTAAATATAATGAGCCTGGGAACAAACAGGGTACAGTCTTCAAATGTGAATATGCAAAGCCAGGCACTAAAATCCTCATATACCACTTGAATATGGGTTGCAGCATGTGATCCAAAGACTAGACAAGTGAAGCCCCTCTTCTTTACTCAATTGTCCTTATAAATCAGTCTCTAAATCAAAGGGTAAGTCTGAAATGTCAATCTTAATATTTGCTGTCAACTCATTAACACATCTCACCTGTTTCCCTTTGTCTGTTGTGTTTGGGTTCTTTCCCTAGTGAACTGATATTTTATTCTTTAATAATGATGAAGATCTTGATCACTTGCTACAAATTTTCTCTCTCAAGTGTAGGCAACCGGCAGGCAACAAATGCAGCTCAGCTACTCAAGAAAGCATAAATCAGTTTTGCTGGATAGTGTGAAGCCAGAGGAAATGGGGTTTTAATACATTTATGATATGATTAATTGATGCTGTTGTCTGCAGTAGAAGAATGGACTTAATTATCCAGGTCTTTTCCAGTCCTATTTTCCTATGCCCTGAAGTTAGCATATAGACAACCAGATTCATTGTAAAGTCACAGAAATGCAGAAAGCCTATCCTAGACCATCTATCAGGCTGATTCTTACATTAGCATCAGTGTTCTTCATCCCTGCTTCCTTTGCAAATGTTATTAATCTGTTTTCATAGGGTAGCTACACTTATGTATTTGTCTTGCCTTTGCAAACATATGAGTAGCTCGTGAAAAGCCTGAATGGTGCATATTGTGCTAGTACCGGAATTTTCAGAATAATGTACCTGAGAAAAAATAAGGGTCAAGTTGTCAAAGTTTTAACCTGCCACCCTTCAGCATATGAAAATACTGCATTTTAAGGAAAACAAATTCTCACAAGAGATGTACCTGATACTTCTACCATCATAGCAGAGTGCTTAAAAACAACTGATTTCTAAAGCTGATGTAAATATACATATGGATATATACATTTATACAAACATAGGACAGTCTAAACATTTGCAAAACAAAAAGGTTTTCCTTAAACCAGATTATAACCACCTGAAGAGGTAAAATTAAATCTATTATATATAAGAAAAATTAAAAGGATATCACAGATCTATTATTTATGTCACTGAAAAAAAACAACTGATCAATTAGCAGATAATGGGACAGACTGACCACAGAAGGCAGTTGTCTCTGCTGCTTCCTCTCCTCCAAAGCAAACAGAGCCCAAATGCCCCACCTTCTCTACCTGCTCTCAGTTTGGTACAGAGTTTTGTGAGAAGAGCACATGGACCAAAGGTCCATCCAGACCTTTTTTTCTGACCACCTGTAGCAACAGCAGAGCCTTAGGAACTGAACTAGAAAGTAGGGATGCTTCCGCAGTACTGCCCTTCTCCTCTGTCCTGCCTTCACTCCAGGGACCTCCTGGGCAGCCTGGGACTTTTGCATTTGAGATCCCTGGACAGACTTTCCTTTTTGAACTGATCCAATCACTTTCGTGACCATGTAAATTGTGGCAACTCCCAGAGCACTTTTAAGTGTGTGCTGTGTGATGATGTGCCACCTATTTCATTTGATCTGTCACCAGTGAGTTGCACTTGTTGCCTTGGTTGAGAGACACTGTGCAATCACTCCTCATCCACCGTTTCTTTGCCTCTTTTTATAAACCTCTCTTATGCCCTCCCCAGTCACCTCACAGCTCTGGTTTGCCTGTAACACCCAATCACCACCTTTTATCTTCAGGTCTGCAACAGCCCAAGTGTCTGCGCTTGTCAGGAACACTGCTTGGGCAGTAGGGGCAAAGGCTGTGCTGACAACAGCAGGAAAAGGGGGTCTGCAGAGAGGTCCTAGCTTTGAACTAGAACATGCACACAAAAAATTCACATATAGTATTGTATCCTCATTGGCATTCATGGTCTAAGATCAATGCCTTTTAACACAGTCAGACCTGCAGTGAACTTGGCAACAGGAAAATGAAGTAAGGTTTGTTTTATATGGTATTTTTTGAACCAATAATTTTGATTAGGGCACAAGTGACCCTTTGATCTTAGTTCTTCTACATGGATATTACAACCTCTGTTTTCAGAGGGCTATAGTACCTGTCTATAGGGAATGAGAAAAACAGGCAGACTAAAATGTGTTTCTTTTTGCCTGTAGTGAGACTTCCTGCATCCCTTGGTGAAATGCAGAGTCACTGGAAGTGGTGTCTACTGTTAGTCACTCTCAGAGAACTCTCAACAGTTCCCAGGACACTAGTGCTCTTCAGCCCCTCTCATTCCTACTGGACAAAGATGAGAAGGGGAGGAAGTAAAAAACTCTTAATAGGTATTACTCAGAAGCAAATGCTTTATTTCTATTCTTTCAGAGACAGGATTTCAATACTTTGGACATCTGTTGACATCTTTTCTGGAGATAGATCTGTCTTGCCTTGGCTGCTTCTAGCAGAAATTGAGGAGGAGTTGGTTTTCTTATCTCCCTACATTTATGTACTTTCTGCCTTCACAGAAAGCCAGTGGATGTCTCTACAACTCTATGTCAGCCTCACAGGTTGTTTTCAGCTTAGCAAAGAGGAACTAGGTGACAAAAGCAAATAAAAGCCCATGCTACTAACCAGTTTTAACAGAAAGTATCTTTCAGCGTATTTGATGCAGCATGAAGAGGCGCTACATATTGAGCTGTGGTAATAGTGTTTTTTCCTGTTTGCTCTGCCTTTTTCCCCATCATTAACTTGGCTTTCCCCTTTACCTTCTCAAATCACCAAAGTCACATTGGACTTATCTTAAAAGACCTTGTGGCTGTGAGCAAACTGGATGGGCTTGATCATCTTTGATCATCCAAACCAGGCAGCTAAGTAGAACGAGCTGGGGCTAGAACAAACCAGAGAGGAAGACTATGCTGAACTGATGCCACTGCACGATTTCCCTTCTGAAGGCGTTCATCACTGCTTTCCCCTTACCTAACAGAAGGCATGTCATCTGGAATGCTGCTGAATTTTGTCTGGCAGAAAATAGAGAAGAAAAAACTAACATTTTGTGGTTCTGCAAGTGCTTCTGCCAGCATTTGGACCACTGCCAGCCAACCAAGTGCAAGTTTACAGAGGGTTAAGATGTTCTGTCTGGGCATTTGATGAAAACTGTAGAACCTCAGAACATAGGCTTTTAGGTGTGAATGGTGTGGCGTTGAATTGTAATGCGGAGTTTCACTGACATTCAGAGTGGAAAACTAGAATTTCTCAGAATTTGTTTCCCCCTTCCCTCCTAAACAGGGATCTTCTTATGTTCCATTAATATGTAATTATTTGAGGAACAGAATATGTAAGAAAGATGAATGTTTTACATTCAGTTTCCTGTAATAGTTACACTCTCTCACTTTGGATGGGAAAAAAGTCTGGAAGAAAGCAATCTTATTTTTTAAATTTTGTATTAGAATATACAGGCAACATTATCATTTGAACTATACCTACAATGTATGAGGAACTAAAAACTTCACAGATGTAAGCATTTTTCCCCCTCTTCAGATGTTATAAATAGAAAATAATTATCTCTTCTGCTATTTCTAGCATAAGGGCTTTGAAAGCTGATGTCAGATGGAAAGAACTGCAAACCAGCCGTGGACAAAACATACTGCAGCTAGCAACTGCCTTGAGAGACTGATAATACAAGACTTTCCACTTCAGAGTCCCTCAGGTTTGAACCTGCCCTAGGTACCGTATACATTTCAATGAAACAGAACATTTGCACCACATTTCAACATGGAAGAAAAGAAGATAGGAAAGAAAACAGTTGATTTACATAGAAGTAACAGCTACAAAGTCTGCATAGCTGGACAGAATCAATGTCACAGTTTAAATGCTTAATACAAAGAATTCAAAGTTAACATTTTGGCATTCAAGTAAGTATTCATCTTTGCAAACCAAAGTATCTTTCACAGAAAAGAACTATAGGTGTTCACTTGAGGGAAGCCTGTGTTTAAGGAGTAGGGCCAGGCAACAGGAGGGCGAAGTGCTCAGGTGAGAATTCATAAAGAGATATGAAATCCTAGGTGTCCAGGCTGATTTAAATTCAGAAGCAAAAAAGGAAAAGTGAAAATATCACAATGCAGAATATAAGTAAACACACACTTATATATAATACACAAAGCTGCCTTTTTGAAGTGACAATGAATCAAACATAGTCCCAGAACAGGTACTGGACTCTTAACATGCAACTTAGTCTGTATATCATGGTAGTACATGTGGTGGAAGGAGCACCATACATGTCATACAGCAACAGCAGAGAGGACAATCTTGGGCTGAAGATTCACATGTTTCAGAGAGAAAAAAAAAATTGGCACAATGTACCATAGATATTCCAGGCCAAAGTATTAAGAGGTGAAGCAAGGGGAATATAAACCACTACTGCTCATCCACATAGTCCAACCTCTAATTAGAATTAGAGGCTTCTCTAATTCATGTGTACTTCTAATTAAAGTCACAGTAAAGGTTTTGTAAAGCAAGGAGTGCCTGGACAGCACCACAGTGTAGACCTTCAATCTGTCTAGGAACTTGGAAGTAAACCATTTTGTCCTTTGAAGTTCCAGGAGGCTGTTTCTGTTTGTACTAGGAGACCAGAAGAAATATACCATTATTGAGAATTAAGCCTCCTAGTGATTAAAATTGCATAGCTAGAGATCAAGACAGTTTTAATGTCATATCTAATTATGTACAGTAATTATAAAGGATGATAGATATGCTGAATTTTTTCTAGTGCAAAATGCTAAGTCTGTTTTTCAGCAGTGCTGTAGCTCATGGCTATCAGTGCCTACTTAAGTCACTAAATGTAGTTTGACACCACTGACCTAGATCTCAATGTCAGGAAAGGATTTACAAATTAGAACCAGTGTCTAGCAGAGTTGACTAATAGGCTGGAGAGATCAATGTTGATCAGAGCAAGATTTCAGCTGTCAAATACGTACACCTAACTACACTCAGGTAGGGTTCGGCAATTCAAGGCATATGTCAGCATGTCAGTGACAGTACATTATGCTGGAAGTGGCACTATATAGATATTGAAGCAACTGTAAACAGAGAGGGCACATACCATTTTGGGGTTGAAGAGACCTGCATATCAAACTGAGAACGAACATCAGTGCATGCTACAGGAGATCAAGTATCTCAAAACCTTAAAAAGATAAAGTAATTGTTCAAGATGATACAAGATCTGTGAGAACTAGAATGAGGCTAAGCAACTGCAAAATGTGCAGATAATTCAAGTGCAGTTAAAGAACATCCTGAAGTGATTAGATTGGATGCCAATACTTCTGAGAAAGAATTAAGTCATTCTAGAGGTGATGAAAAACATATCTTTCTGCACAGTAGGACTGTTTCTATCAGCATCTAGATGTGATCCAAAAATCTTGTAATATTTAGACGTCTAACAATTTTGTAAATGCCACTAATCTATAACATCGGAGATATCCTTTCATTCAAATATTACATGATACTGGAGAATTGAAACAACAAGGAATATCTATATCAAAAACTATGGTTTTTAAAATGCATGCTCACTGAAATATACCTAGTGTAAATAAAATTTCCATCTAATATCTGGTAAATATACCCAAGCATCTAAACACTGTAGAAATTTGGACAGAGTGATTTTTTCATTAAGATATCTCATTTTATCTACTAAGAAAGGCCAAATCAAAACAGATTGGACTGATCCAAATTTGAGGTTTATGTGTGATTCCCCTTAACATCAACAACTTGCTCTGACTCAGGACAGGAAAAATACCAAATATCCAAAGTTAACATGGGGAAATCAGAGCAATTCCCTACTGACAAAAGAAGGAATGCATTTCCACTGACTAAAATATATTTGTGAAGATTTTCCTTGTTAGCATTTTTGGCTCCAAGGATAATTTAGAGTGTGAAGACTTGGACAGGACTGTTTCTTCAGAAGAGTCAGAAGCAAATTCAACTATGTAAAGAGACTGGCATCTAACTTGTAGTAGCTTAACAATTAGAAGTTTCTGGGAGTCTATGCAATCGTGTCAGTAGAATTTTACAGCTTCCCTCTTCCCCCCAGCTTTTCTGGAGCTTTGCCTGGGTTTATACATTTCTGATCTCTTAATAGTTTTATGACCCTTTTGGTACAGCTTAAATGCAGGAGACCGTTACACAACATCACAAGGGAGAATGAAAAGGCCCTGAGGCTTCTGGCTAAATTCCCTGGCCAGCCAGAACTACTCTGAACAATACCTTTAAGACAGCACCACTGCCACCACCTCCAGTCAGTAGCTGGAGAGAAATAAAATATTTTTCCATCATGCTTTCCACTTAGCTGAGTGCTGAGGTACAGACAGAATTTTATACGCAGTGAGTGGAAGAACCGTAAGAATGGCTGATTCTATTCTAGGCTCCTGCCATCCCCTATTGACCTTCCCTCCCTTACTAATCATTATAATCATGGCATTCCCCTTAAATTTCTTACCAACTGGCAGGCAGTGGACAAAATCTACAATCAGTTTGGCTTTTGACTATGGCAGAAATAAAAGTACAACTGTAGTCAGAAAACAAAACTGGCCTAGAAGAGAGGCGTATTTCTCGTTCTACAAAGCTCATCCTTGTACTTTTGTAAGTCTTACTGAACTTCTGACAAAACTGGTCTCATTTTCTTCTTGCAGAGCTACCAGCTCTGTCAAATAGCAAAAAGGATTCTGTCCAGCATCTAGAATTAGCAAGTTATGACAAGAAATAACTGGATAATCATTTGCATTGGTGATTTACACAATATAACTTTGCTTTTTAAGTCCAAGTGATTAGCCGAGTGACAGAGGGGAATAAAGGCATAGTGTGAGCTAGAAGCGTAATATAAGAGCTGAAGAGAATGACCTGTTATGGTTCTCTAGTTATTCATCTTTGCAGAGTCGCTCTTTCCTCATCAAAAAAATTAAACTTCAAACTAGTCAGCTTGCCTTCAGCAGCTTGTTCCCAGAATACCTATCTAAAAAAAGACAAGAAGGTGTACGCAGGCAGTGGAATCTCTTTCTTATCCTTGTTGTCCATTAAATATCACACTTACGGTACCTCAGATTCATTCCTTAGAAAGCAAATATTTTCGTAAGTGCTCTTGAAGGAAGATCCTGCTCAGTGCATCCACCAAAATATACCATTAAAATGTATTCTCTATCTGCTTTCTCAACATCAGTGGCTTAGAGTCTCAGCTGCTCAGAAGAAAAACTGCCATTTACATTGCTGACAGAGTTACTGCAAACCTATCTGTTAGGGAACAGAGCTGGAGAAGAGCAGAAGTGTATACATGTGAAAGGAGAAAATCCAATTTCCTCATTAAAACCAGTATTATGCAGAAATTACCTCTTTAAAAAGTTCTATCACCATAGGGAAGTCTCAGCATGCTTTATGCCTAGTAGAAATAAATTCATACTTTAAACAGATTCTAATGGCTAATATTTTTTTTAACTCACCACAGGACCAGCTACTTTCTATGCTGGTGTTCATCCACTACTAGAAGGTGTGCGATAAACCAAATAGATTGTTGTTCCACAGCTAGATACACTAAGGTAATCAATTTTTTTTTTTTAATAGGTTTTGTAGAACATCTCTGTGTATTATTCAAGATACTTCATAATTAGAATAAGCATTTTCCTTTTCTGTACAGATGGGGAAAGACAGGCACAAAGAACTGAAGGCCTAGGCATGGAGTCAAAAGCAGAATTGAGAACCTGTGTATTCATTTATCCTTTAATTCTTAGTCAAATGCTGAGCCCATGTGGCCTTGGTATTGCTGAAATGAAATACTTTGTGGCAAAACACAGAATTATATTTGTTTTGCTTTTATTTAGTTTTTCAATTTGTATATATAAGGGTAAAACCAGAAAAGTCATGCTTAAGTGGAATGCAGAAAGATTTTCTCCTTAAAGAACAGTTTTAATAATTCAAGAGAAAAGAATTCATTGTCAAAAAGCTGTTCTTACTGAAAGTGATGATAGCAGATATTAACAAGCTAGTGAAACTTCGTTGGGCATGTGACAATAACCTGTGCCTTTCCATATTTTCTTCAGTTCTCCCATTCAACCTGTTCCATTCCCTGACTTTCAGGGAAATTCTCCACCAAGCCAACACAAAGAAATGCAAAACTCACTCTAGCTGGGAAGGCAGTGGCTTTCAAGAACAACTGAGAAGACATGATGCTGACACTTGTCTTTATGACTTCAGACTAACGAGATATTTTAACCCTCTCTGGCTTTGGAGGAAAGCCACAGAAACTAAAAAGTCCTTTTTATGCCTAGTTTCGGACCTACATTGAAATCTCTGCCGCACTTCCAGACTGAACCACTTCTCAGCAATACAGACCAAGTGGCAGAAATTGTAGCTGAAGGCCATTTTGATAACCTTTGTTTCAAGGGTACAATGCTAGATGTTCATTTCTTAAAACTAACCCATCTTGACAGTTGTCCCACACCTCGACAGCATGAGCTTCAACCCTCTAGCTCAGTGCCAGAGCTGCTTTCTGTGAAGTCTATCATGAGGGCTTGTCAAGTTTGCAGCGGCATACAGGAGACGTGTTGTCCTGCTTTGTCCACTTTGTCTGTGCTTTCAAGATTGCTTTAACAGAGTGCCTACAAGGAGGGAGCATGAGCTGCTGGTTACCACTAGGGAGTTGATGTCAGGACCATGGGATTTTATCTTCAAATTTGTCTTCCCCTCTCTGATTTAGATTTAAGCCTACAATAAGACATAATTTCTCCCCCTGAAAGCATTAGGAAGCCAAATTCAGTCTGCATCCCTATGTAGCATTTTAACTGTTTAATAGAAAAGTCAGATTATTTGCTTCCAAAAGGTGTGATGGATATTAGCCAGCTGTGACTCATATAAGCCTCAGAGACAAAGTTTAACAACTATAATGTCTGTACAGGAATACAAGAAAGCAGTCAGCCTTGGTCCTATCAAGTATTAGGGACCTGTCATTTGCTGCCTCAATCTGGGCCAGCACATTTTTTCCACCCAAGTCTGAGAATGTCAAACTCCAGATTGCTCCCATTGCCCCTCACTTAAATTGTTGGTTAATGGCATAGCATAATATATTCATATTATTTGTCATTATAACTCTCTCTCCATCTCTGAAAATAAGAAAATTCACACCCAGACTTCAATGTACTTCCTTTTAAGCTTTGAGAGAATACTACCAAAGGCTGTTATCTCTAGCTTAGTTTCCCTATGAAGCAGTGACTGGATACAAATTAAACTGAACACTTGTATCTCACCACAAAGAAAGAAGCCTTACACAGGATTGGTGTACAGCTATAGCTACTCCTGCTAATCTAATAAGAGAAGTTTATTTATTCTTTGTAAAACAAGCACAAATACACACCAGGAGACAGATATTTTCACATTTATCTTCCCTCTGGTTCTACATGGTACGTGTTTAAATAAGAATTTGGTGGTGTCTGCACAGCCCTGTTGTACTAAGGGCATTGCTGGTGAATTCTTCCACAATGAAAAAAGGGCAGTTCAGCTATTTAAACTCTACAGGCAGGCATCAGTTCAAAACTGTGGGAGAAAATGTCAGACACTTTGTTTGCAAAGTTACTTAATCCCTTTAGACTTCAAGAGCAAATAATTTGCTTCCTGTTCAAATTCAGTCCATCACACTTCCTTGGATCTTAAGACATTACTCAGATTTGTTTATACTTCATTTTAGTGATTGCTTTCTAGGAACATACGAATTTGAAGAAAATATTTCTCCAGCTTCAGCAGTAAGTATAGTTACCCTGTTCTGATGTGAACTGCAAGACAAAAATTCAGGGTCCTTATTATTTCAGTTGCAAAGAAAAAAATACTGGAAGACAGCGTCTGTCTCATGTGGTCCCCTTTCCTGAATACCCTCTGTTCTGAGACACTAGAGGACCCAGAACAGGGGGCTGGTTGTTGGGCTTTTGCTTAGAGCTTCCAGCTCCTTTTAGCCAGATCTCGGACTCTTTTAGCCATATCCAGCAGAGCTGGGCTGCCTGTGCCCATTCAGCCACATTCTTGGCTGGCAGCTCCTTCCTGGGTCTGTTTCTATGGCATTTCCTCACCCCCCTCCCACCTGCATCTCTGCTCACAACATTAAATGAAAACCTTTGTCTGGGGTTGTGACAGATTTGGGCTTTTTGATGGAGCTGCCATTTTTTTCTAGTGCGTGGAAGGTAAATGCTACATTCACCAGTTTCAAGCAAAGGTTAAGCTTCACCTATGATAAAAGCATTAATGCTTACTCTTAGTTACACACAAATTATTCTAAAGAAAAACCCCTGCCACCACATCCTGCCTTTAAGTTCAATAATGATGTCTCTGGGTTGTATCTGTGTATTACTTTGTTGACATAGCAGATGAATCCTTGCCACTCAGATTTTCCCCGTAATTAAGACCTCTAATGGAAAACTGAATGAATAAAGCACCCTGATAGCAAGACACTTAGATGCTCTAGTAGTAAACATATATATAAGAAGTGGTAAAATTAACCTGAGATGTGGCCAGAAAATAAAATACTTCAGAACATGACTTAGCGAATGAATAAACATCTACTGAATTTAAGGCAGAGTAAGCCCACTCTCTGGCTAGCCTCAACTATTTGAACTTAAGAGCCCTCCTAAGTAGCATTTCATGCAGCCAAGAAAAATGCAATCATCTCAGTGAAAAGTTAATTAGTTTATTTGGTCTATGTAACTAAAATGCAATAGTTAACATCTGAAATAGTAACAGAAGGAAGAGGTTTAGCTGGAATGATTACAAGATTCCTCCTCAGCTGTCAGTGTTCAGCATTGCCACAGGCAATAACAGAAGTTCATTCTCTCCATCATTGTCTGCTGTGGGCAGAGGAGCTGTGTTTCACACCATACTTTTTAAACACATGGCAACCAACACCCTTGTTGTTATACAATCTGATTACTGGTTAAATGAAACATCAAACAGCAACCCCAGAATATGCCCCTGCATTTGCCACTGCAGACCATTCAGAATGGAAATTCCTCTGCAGTCCTCAAGAGAGCATTATTCCACTATATGGGTTTGCTTGTTTAATCTCTTCTATTCTCCAACTAGGTTTGAGGTTGAAGAATGGGCTCTGGAATGACTCCCCTAGGGACAATGGCTGACCCTCACAATCTGACAACCATCTGCTGAAAGTAAATTTAGGGAAAAAATATGCCCATACAAATCCTGGCCACCAAAAAAACCACACCGAGCGTAAGCAATCCAAACCAAAGTGAAAAAGTGTCCAAGGAGCCATTGCATCACCTTGGTTTATAGCAAGGACTTTGCTATACAACAGAGCTGCAATAAAATCTTGATTCCTAATGTGGGAAACATAAAACAAAGCAATATTATTCCCAGATATTTTAATTTTTTAAAATAAAACACTATGCTGTTTCTCCTTTCATTTCATTTAAAATGCATGTCATTATATGCAGTCAAGTCCTGACCATTATAACTGGACCCAAAAGAATTCAGGAGGATCACTGAGTGGAGTAGCAAGACAGGTCATCAAACCAGCACCACATTACTCTCCCTTGACATCCGATGGAGTCATGACAGCAGTTTGGATGCTAGATAGCATGATTATTCATCTGTATGACTTAAAAACTACATTGTGACTTTGGAATGACATTTCTCATGTGCCCTTGTTGTACCTTGGTGACAACCTAGGGAAGATGCAATGTCAAAACTCTGACTTTGACATGAGTGTCACCTGCTTTTCTTCTTTTTCTTTTTTATTATTACCACTTATTTTTAATCAAGAAGAAGCCTTACGCAACAGGCCTGAAGAGTGAAGGAACATATTAGCAAACTTATGGAAGAAATCAATAAGATGCTGTTAACTCAAGACATTCTCCCAAAGAAGTTCTGGCCTGTTTGTACACAGCTCCAATAATGGAACCACTGGTTTCTGCAAGGAAAACATTTGCACCAGAAAGCCTCCCTCCTCTGGAGAAATCCCACCTCAGTTCACAGACAGGCAAGATAAAAATAGTACCTGCATTAAGCTTCTGAGAGAAGCTTCATGGAGACAGAACACCCTTAATGCAGGCCAGTTGGGCCAGCAGGAATCCATCTCCGCCACCATTGCAGGTGCACTGCTCTGTTGGAGCATCTCTGTTAGGCCTAGATTTTTTTCTTGAATAAATAGCGCATAAAAATAAATTAAGACTCAGACTGTAGTGTGTCTATCAAGACTGGATATCTCCTATATGTAGTTCAGAACATTCTCTGAAAAAACAGGATGTCAAGGGAGATCTGCTTGTCCTCCTGTGCCAAAGAAAAAGGAGAAATAAACCTCACTTAGTGCAGCATCACTGGTTCAGCTTCTGACAACTGAGAGCTATCACAGAGTTATTATACTAATATAATGAGCTAAAGACTTGATATGAAGTTTTAGTTACCTGTGATTATGAAGGGAAAATGAGGACCATCTGAAACCCTGCAAGATTTCTTCAGGCCTAATGCTAATTAACAGAAGCACAAGATGAGAAGATCCTCTGAGGCAAAAGACATTCAATAATTTGCTGTCACACAGAAAGATTTAAAATTTTGCCAAGTGCACTTTCTACCTACATATTTCTCTTCCTATTGCATTTTGGATTATTTCACTTTCCTCCTCCCAGCCCCCACTGCCCGTTCCCTGCAGCTCCCTCCCTCTGGGTCTCCATGGTTTGGTGCTCCAGTTGCACTTGTTCCACCTCTCTCTGTCCCTCAGCTCAACTCTACACCCCCGGACAGGCTCTCAAGCCCAGCTTAAGCCACTGTCCCCGGCGCACCCTTCCCCTCGTCAGCACAGGTACCTCACGCAGCTCTTCGCCCAGCTCCATCTCCCCCGTCCTGCTTCCGAAATATAAAGAAAACCTTCTCCCGCCACTCCCCTGGGCGAGGACTACCGGGTGAGGGGCCCGTCGCTCCGGCCCTGTCCGCCCCGCTCGCCTGCCGGCCTCGGCCGCAGCGGCTCTCCCAGGGCAGGGCGGGCAAAAGGCTTGGCCCGTACGGGGATCGAACCCGCGACCTTGGCGTTATTAGCACCACGCTCTAACCAACTGAGCTAACCGGCCTCCTGGCAAGAAAGCTTTCGGGAAATGGCTCCTCACCCCTGGCAGAGGTGCTCCGCTCCCACCTTGTCCTGTGGCTCTCGCAGCCCCTCCTTACAGAGGCCCACAGGTCCCTACATGACTGGGGACGTTTCTGCTGCCTGGGATGAGCAGAGCCTCCAGCCCGGGACAGGGACACAAGCACAAAACTTTGTTCCGGTGAGGCAAGCCGTGTGGACTCCATACTTGGAGATATTCCAGACACCTAATCCAAGCAGCCCCCAGGCCCGCCCTCACAGCAAATGCTGCTCTGAGAGGGCACTTGGGCAAGACACCTCCCTGCCTGAGTTATCCCACTGCCTGAGCAAAACTCAGCGCAGGAGACTAAGGGCAGAGACATGGCCTGTCCTTTGATGAAACAGGGACCAGCATCTGCTGAAATTGACCCAGCAGTAGAGTTGAATGAAGCTGTGGCTGGAAACACTTTCACTGGAAGGATGCAGCGACACAGAAAGGAGTTATTTGCAATCCCTTTTTTCTGGTTTAGACTGTAATAAAAACCAAGCTTTTCAAATGCTTGGCGATCTTGGCAGAGCTTATTAAAGGAAAAGACCAAGAAAAGTCTTTATCACATCTTGAGACAAGAGACTGACTCGGGATCACTGAGGACAACACCTTGTTTTTCCTAGTCCATGCTCATCCTTGTGGCCAGTGCCTCTGCCTTTTGTCTCACTCACACCATCAGGTCCCCTTTACTCTTTTAGCTCCTCTGCTACCAGCACTTTCCTCAAAGATCCACCAAATCCCCCAAACCTCATTTTGCTCGGCTCTGTCATAAAATCCTTCATCCCTAGGAGCCCACTGATCAGATAATTTGCAACCCATTCCTTTTCAGCTGTCCTCACACAGTCCTGCCATCCTCCCCAGCACCATTAGTCCATTAGCTCAATCCCCTCTCCATCTGTAGAGAGGAGCATTTGCTCTTTTATCTCTGCACCCTTCTCCCAATAACTGCAACTATCATTGCCTTTTGCAACAGCGTACACAGTCAATCCTGTACCTAAGCACCATCCCTTGATACTTCAGCTGCTGCTGTTCCTTGTCAAATTGAATCTCCTGTTCACACCATCACCTTTTATCCACCTTGTACATCTTTCTCTTCACCCCTAGAGAAGGGCAGCAGTTTTATTTAAAAAAAAAACAAACAACAAACCTGGGGCCTTATAAGAGGCCCCAGATTACTGTATATATGCAGCAGTAGTTGAATAATAGATGACAAGTTTTGCTGTCCAAGTGCTAATCTCTGCCAAAGACTCGCACAAAGTCTATGCCCTCTCTTTCACTCTTGAGAGTCTTATTTCATCAGCATAGGAAACTTTCTTGCAGGCTGTCTGGGGCTCTCAAACAAGTAGAGGAAGGAACATGGGGGGAGGTTGGAAAGAGGAAGACTCCAAACTGTCTCTTCTCCTTCCTCTTTTCTATTTATCTCCATGAAGTAGGAACCAGCCAACTGCCAGGAAGCACATACGTTCTGAGATCTTGATGACCAGCTGTATTTTCTGGGAAATGTCAGCCCATGTTAGGCTAAATTCACTCAAACATTCAACAGCAAAGCCACATCTGGAATCTTAAGACAAAGCTGAAAGTGAAAGGGCAGAAAGGAAAAGTACTCCCAAACAGCCTGCAGCATTGGCTTGTGGTTGGAGTCTGGGTAGTCTCTAGACAGATAGACAGAGCATAAGTGGCAGGTATGGGAACAGCAGACCTTTGTTTTTGTGTCTGGCACAGATTCCCAGCCTGGTGTTTGGTAAGAAACAGTCAGCCAATTATTATTTTTTTGGTCATTTGCTCCACAGAGAGCAAGGGGGCAGGGGTGAGGATTAATCATCTTTTCAGCCTTTCTGTCCAGAATATCACCAAAAGTAGCTTGAAGCAGTGATATATTGCCTCTTAATTCACAGCTGTCCACCATTGTTTTGTAATCAAATCTGGTAACATGATGCAATGCTAAGGTGAAAAAACTCTATGCCCTTTAGCTATTTCTTTCCTCTGTTTCCTAGCTGGGTATGGTGGATAGGCCCTGGCTGGATGCCAGATGCCCACCAAAACCACTCTATTACTTCCCTTCCTCAGTTGGATGGGGGAGAGAAAATAGAACAAAAGGCTCGTGGGTCAAGATAAGGACAGAGAGAGATGACTCATCAAAACAGACTCAATTTGAGGAAATTAGATTAATTTATTATCAATCAAATCAAGTTAGGATAATGAGAAATGAAACTCAATCTTAAAAACACCTTCCCCCCACTCCTCCCTTCTTCTAACTTTGCCCCTGAGTTCTTTCTCTCCTCCACAGTGACACAGGGGGACAGGGAATAGGAATTGTGGTCAGTTCATCACCTTCTCTCTGCCTCTACTTCCTTCTCAGGGAGAGGGCTCCTCACACTCCTCCCCTACTCCAGCAAGGGGTCCCTCCCTCAGGACACAGCTTTCCACAGACTTCTCCAACATGAGCCCTTTCCACAGGCTACAGTTCTTCATTAACTGCTCCAGCATGTGTCCTTTCAAAACAACAGACAGACTGCTCCAGCATGACTCCCCTGTAGTCCTGCCAGCAAACCTACTCCAGCATGGGCTCCTCTCTCCATGGGTCCACAGTTCCTGCCAGCAGCCTGTTCCAGTGCGGGTTTCTCATGAGGTCACAGGCTCTTTTGGGCATCCACCTGCCCTGGTGTGGGGACCACAGGCTACAGGTACAGATCTACTAACCTCCATGGCTGCAGGTGGACAGCCTGCCTCACCATGGTCTTCAGCACGGTTTGCAGAGGAATCTCTGCTCTGGCACTTAGAGCACCTCCACTCCCTCATTATTCACAGACCTGGGAGGCTGCAGAGTTCTCTCACATATTCTCACTCCTTTCTTTGGCTGCAGTTTGTTGTGCGGGTTTTTTTCCCCTTCTTAAATACATTATCAGAGGCACTGCTACCATCACTGACTGGCTTGGCCTTGGCCAGTGGCTGCAGTCCCAACAGCTATGCCTCAGTACATTGTCTACATAGGAAAGTTATGTCAGTACAGAATAGGCTCATGGGCTCCCCTGCACCTCTGCCCCTCCCTGAGTGCTTGCACTGCAGGACACGTTAAGATCTTATTTTACATAGGCCAGTATGGCATCTGACAATATGATCTTCACTTATTACCCAGCCCAAAATGGATCTGAACCAGCAGTTTAACAACAAAGTGTAGCTTTAGGCATTCCACAGCCATGTCCTGTTTGTTCTAATCTTTCATCAATTCCAAATTGACAACTAGGGAAAAAAATTCATTAGCTGCCCAAATAAAAGGGTACTAATGTTATCAGCCTGCATGCTACCCAGGGATTTATTAATAGGCTTGCCATTGAAATCTTACTCATAAAAATGCTAATGCAAGTTATTTGCATATGTCTGTGCATCAAAACAGAATAAAGACCCATGATGTTATATTTAATAAAATTATTACCCCAATCAAAGTAAATGTGTGGTGGTCATAAAATGTGTGTTGAAGTGTAGCATATTTATGCATCCTATATTTATATCACTTCTAATAATAGCTACTATGAGTTTTAAATAAAACAGGCAAGAGGATCAATCTTGGCCATTATCGGTGTTTTGAACTAGAAACCTGCAAATTTAATAATCACATCTAGAAACAGGACATTATATCCAGCATAACCACCACAGTAAGTCTCTGGTACAGCAGTAGCAACAGTGTCATGCTTTGAACAGAATAATTCAAATTTATTTCACAGCTTCTCTGTATTGGCCAGCAATAGGCGAGGACAAGTCTATACTTCCCAGAAGAAAAAAACCTTCCCTTCAACCATCTAAAATGAACTATCACCTAAGAAAGCTGGTCTTCTGATGTCTGCATGCCATCACCATGCTTATTTAAGGCCAAATTTACCACAGATCTGACAAAGGAGTAAGTTTTCCAAAGGGCACCAAAAGTCCCACACATTTCTCAAAAGACCTGAACATTCTCTATGGCAGAAAATGCCCACATCCAGTATACCCCCTTAGCAGGCCACACCTTTAAGTTAGTGTAGCTATGCACATACAGCTAACCCCTCCAACAGGCAACACTTTGGATTGAAACCCTTACAGTATTTAGTGCCCAGGCTGGTGGTAGAAAATACTATGCAAAGACATTTTGCTTGTTTGCCTTTGTCACATTTCCTGGATCTAGTTTGTTCCCCTGAAAAATGTTTTGAGATGCTCTGCAACTCTCAGCCTCCAGCTAACACCAGACATCAGTATACCATTTAACATGCCATATTAAGCCTACATTACAGCTAGCACTACAGGGATCACCAGTATGACTTATTCTGAATACCACCTCGTTATTAGGACTGAAAATGTTGGCAGCTTTTCCATTTTTAAATAGTCCCTATTTGTTTTGTTCCTGCTATGGATGGGCAGAATGGATTACACTACTCCAAGCTTCACTTCCAATTCAAGTGATACTCTTTTGCAGATAGAAATAATAGTTTGATTTTCTCCATTTTTATTTAGAAAAATTTCTAAGTTTAAGACAGATCAAACCACAATCATCCCTTTACATTTTGGAGTAATTTACATTTACAACTTGGAGATGGAATTTCCCATTACATTTTGGAGTAATTTACATTTACAACTTGGAGATGGAATTTCCCTTTACATTTTGGAGTAATTTACATTTACAACTTGGAGATGTAATTTAACTATTACTCTACAGTGACTAAAAAAAAAAACAAACCCATTCTAGAATATCTGTTTTATAAAGTCAGTTTCCTAGTGGTTTTCTGAAAAAGTCAAATGTTAAAAAGCCAGAGTGCCATATGATTTCACTAAAACTTGCTTGATGACGAGTATTCTCAATTTTATTCCTAAACAAACAGTACAGAAGAGATTTACAACTAATTTTTGTATTCCAGGGAAGCTGGTCAGTGTAGTTTTTAAACTTGAATATTCAACAAGGTAGTTATATTTCAATTAGAATCAGTCAAAAATATTGTGGAATATCCTGAGCAAGAAGTAGGTTGTTTTTCACTCCCTGAAAGGACAAATTCAGATTTCTTTTTGCTGAAGTTACTGAAATTGCTTCCTTCCCCTACTTTTGTTCATAGCCCTCCTGTCAGATGCAAAGCTTTCATAGAAAACCAGTGCACTAAAAAAAACCAAAATTACATTAGAACAAAACTCACCTTCTATTCAGTGAAGTTTTACAAATGGAACTTTTTTTTTTAATATGCCAGGCACTCAATGCCTCTAATTTGCATTGTACTACTAAGTGGTTTTATTAGAATTTTCAATATTTCCCTGTGGAAAGGCTGATTTGTGATCAGACAAATGTCCATTAGCTTTCATTCAAAACTATTGCCATAGGAGTCATTTTTTGTTAGATCTGTAAAACCTGCAGTTTCTGGCCCTTTTATTTCTTCAGTCCATGTAGACACCCTCTCTTCTACTCTGTTCTGTAATACACCCAGTGGTCATTAAAGTTCCATTTGAAAAGAATTAAAAAGGACTATAATTTTTATGCGATTAAATTGGACCAATTATTTCTTGAAACCACAAGCGTATTAATTTCCTATAAGCACTGAAATAATCAATATCCCAAGTTCATAAATTATTTATCACTCCATCAGGCTGTCATTTGTTAATGCAACAGAAGGACACCATTCTGGACCTGGACAAGAATTTCAGCTTTCATTCATAAAGATAAGAAGGATGCACACCAAAACCAATAAACCTAACACCAGTCCCAAAACCAGAAGTACTCTCTTCCAATGTCCATGCTCCCAGAAGACAGCTATTTCCAAATAAGAAACACTGGCATACAAAATGCCTCTATATTACTAAAATATTGCATGTGGTTCTTGAAATAGGTGATATTTGAATATTAGGGTGGATTCATTACTAGATTTGGAATCAGTTCCACAAAAGAGCTAGTGTTTAGGAAGCCAAGTCTCTGAATGCTAGAAGCAGCTTACATGTGACTTCCAAGTATTTAAAAGAACTACCATAATATTTCTATAATTTGTGTTAGTTTTCTTAATGTCTTGCTCTAACCATGATAAATATACCAGTATATACTGTTTATCCTCTGGTTTTTGTTGTGGTTTTTGTGGGGTTTTTGGTTTGAGGTTTTTGTGTCTTTTTTTTTTTAAACCTAGAAGCCTTTTACTAGGTTTTCTCCAATTCCTTCACAGACTCTACGTCATCACTGCTCAGCACTCACATGGATCTTTTCTTCTTTGCATATTACAGCAGTTATTTTTTGCAACCACCATATACATCAACATCTATTTCCATTTATGCAGAGGAAGCAGCTGAAGTATTCAGAAAAATTAGGGATTCAAGCAAGGCAAAATGCTGTCACTCTACAGTTCATGTCTTGATGCGGGTCTATTGAACCATTACATCTCAAAAAAATTGGGGGCCAGTTAGAGAAGAATTGCACTGAAACATTATCCCCAGGAGCACAAGGGGTTCATTACCAGAGCAGCAGTACTTGGGCATGAAAGCACAACTGGATCAAGTTCTTGCTGGATCAGCTCCCTTTTCTGTTTTCCTGACATAGATAAATTGAACAACACATTGTTTATTCTGCATATGTCTTTGTGATATGACCTTGGAATAAAAGTGCCTGTCTAATCTGAGTGGATATGAAAGTTGCCATGTTGCTTCACAAATAAAAGAAAGCTTGGTCCAATGTTCTTAGGCAAAACGTTCATTTATCTGATGAAACCCTACCCTGACCAAAGTCAGAAGCAATTTTGACCTCACCTAGTTGTCTCTCGTTGGTTTCAGACTTAGAAAACAGCATATCCAGAGGGGACACAATGCTTTAAGTTGCAGGATGTTATTTAAAACAGTATTTCTTGAAGCACAACTAAAAAATTTGTATTAACCTAAATGCATACACATCACTTCATCATCCCAAGACTGGTAACGTAAGTTGCAGAATCACTCGATATACTGAATTTTATATCTATGTGTTACCCAAAGCTTTCTTAGAAAGCTTTTACTTAAAAGCCCAGTTAGTTAAATGTCCTTAAGAGTATGGGCAGTCCCTCCTCCTTCACATGTCATACCATTTTTCAGTCAGATGAAAGGCAAGCTTAGTACATTTATTAATCTAAGTTCCAATATTAAAGTCTTAATGTAAGGATTTTTGTTTACCTGACAAGCATGTCTATAACCACACTATGAATTCACTTTTGATCAAATTCAAAACAGTCACCTGTATTTCAATACAATCGACAAAGGAGTAGAGATCTGATAATTGTTCATTTCTTACAAGTGTTAGAAAATTCATCAGTAGGTAGAAAAGAGATCCTTTGGCCTTGATCTTGATAAAGGTAGGTGAGAGACTCCATTAGACACTAGCAAACCCAGACACAAGATTTCTTAATCGGACGGAGAAGTGGGAGGAGAAAGGACTCCTGAGTTCTGTTACAGAACAACTTATTATATACCAAACTGTACAGATCTGAGAAACTGAATGTTTAAAGTTGAACCAGGTTCCTAGATGATCTCTTCTATAATAGAATCATATAAAGGTCCAGTATCTTGCCAAATTAATTTTGAGGAGGACGTATCAGTTTCTGGAAATAGAAAATAGTTTCATCTACTTTTAAAAACTCTTCAGTACATAGAAGATAAAAGGTTTAACCAGCATGAGCTCAGAGCAGCCTCATGTTTTCTGTGGTTAGCTCTTCATGCTTTTTGACACTGGGAGCAAAGTGGGATTTCCCAACCATAACCACTCTATTTAGAGGCACAAGTTTCATCTATGTCCTCTGTGCTGTCAAACTGCTCCAGGTCCCTTTCTGGAGCATGGCAAGACAGGAGCCTGAACCAGCTGTTACAGACATGGTGACTGACACAGCATTGGAGCTGTCTGTTTTCAGGGCATGTCTCAAATACCAGCATTGTCCAACCAGGAACATCTTTTGAGTTTTGTACACCAAGAAGTATGAAGCAACTTAGCACAGCCAGAGTGCAGACTGAAAGCTTAGCGAGGATTTATGTACAAAGCCAGACCCTGTTGGACAGGATCAATTCAAACAGAGGAAAGGAAAAGAGCAAAAAGCCTTTTAGGCAACACTTGAAGTAGGATGACCTTCTGGGACCCTGCTGATTACGTACATGATTTCTTGCCAAGAAACAAGTGCTGCACTGCTCTCCAGCCTCAGCAGCCAGCATTATGGATCCCTGCACATTGGTAAATTTACTTCCAGCCCTAGACTCAGCTGCAGTTGCTGAATATGGTGACAAGCTATTTTTAAAACATAGTATTGAGCCACATGCAAAGCCTAAGGAAAAAAAGAAACCAGTCCATCTCAAGGTTGGGAGTTGTTTTTAATTTCATTTTAAAAGTACAGACCTGCAAGTAGCCTGCTTGTGTTAATAATCCTCAACTTTATCACTAGGTCCACAGGCTTAGAGCTATACATAAACTAAACTCTCTTAACTAGACCTTGATCCAGAAAAGCTGATCAGCACAAGCATAAAGCAGTGAATGAAACAAAACACAATTATATTAATCAAGTTCCAAGTAAGGACGGACTCTCTGCTGGCTTAGTCTAGGGTTGGGTTTTTTTCTGTTTTAATTTTTGTCCTCCTTTCCTTTCTCTCCAGGCATCTGATTCTCACAGAGGTAGATTTAGACTCAGCACATCTTCAAATGCTTTTTAGGGGTTTCATAGATAACCTGTAAACAAGTTTTTTTCCCTGGCCTTTTCCCAGAGCAGTTTTCCAAGAAGGATTAAACAAAGTTTTTCTATGTTCTTGTTCCCAAAGCTTTCATCCTCCTGCAAAGAGAGCTTCACTCACTCCAAAAGCCAGAGGCTGCACCTGCTATCCTGTTCCATCAGGCTGTGTGCTGCTTAACCTCCCATTTCATATATCAATACATGTTTATACAAATTATCCAAGTGAATTGCCACACACTGTAAATGCATATTGACTGAGTACAGAATCAAGGCAGAGGGTAAAGTTTTAAAATACTCAACAGCTGAAGACAGTTTGTGTGAAAGAAATTTGAAAAACTGACACTGGCAAAAGTTACGTCTTCATATATACAGGTTATTCTAACCCTAGTAATATTACAAAATTGGAGTATGTCAGTTACAAGGGTTAGGCTTAGCATGATCTTTACCCTGGGACAGGAGAGTTTGGAGATGTAGACTTTGGAGAAGGAGACTTTGCATGCAAATCTTATTCCTAGATACCAGTTCCCAGGCAATCCTTTGCACAAGATACTTTACTGAGGCCAGTTCTTGCCTCCTACCATCTCCTCAATTGCCAACAAGCAAAACACTGGTGTTGCTCAGCTACACCCTGTTTTATAGATTTTTCTTCTGAATTCCATAGTTCTCTGGGTGTCCTGTTTACTCTCAGTGACAGTAGTAAAGAAACCTAATGGAAAGAGCAGGAAGATAAAATAAACAACTGAAATGAAATGAAAGAAAGAGGAAATTAGTTTAAAGCAAAAGATGGTTGTGAACTGGACACCTACTGGTTTCATCTTCTAGTAGAAATTAATGATATGCAGTATCAGAAGAGATAAGAGAAAAATAAACCCCCTTTCCTTCAAATAATAACATACCAATATCTAGTCTCTTGCTTTATACTGCAGCCCTGTTATTTGGAGGTCTTTCTCTTTTAAAAGATTTAAAAGTGATTTGAAGGAGAGAGCTAATGGAAGGGATTTTAAGACTTCCCAGTACCTAGCAGCATCCTGCAGGGATAGCACTAAAATTTATTTTGAAAGTGTTTGCCCCCCTATTGGCTACATTTTAGCAAAATTCTATCTCTAAAGCTGAGTTTTATTACAAAAACAAACCACGACTGCTTATTAAAAAGAATTCATTCACTGCAACTCAGTGATTTGTTATTCACATTTACATTTGCACCAGACATCCTAGGAAGTGTCTGAAAACCCCAAATCTTACAAATTTTAATAGAACCCCAAACAGCTTTTTCTAGTCACAATAGTTTTCTTGTTCAGAATATTTCTGTTACCCAGCTGGAAATGGGAAGACAGGGTGAGAACAACATTTAAACCATACCATGCAGCTTGGATGACCCAAGCAGGCCATATCATGAAGAACTAGTGGTGTGCACTAACACTTCCTCCATATAATAAGGACTTCTAGCTAAATGCTTCAAAATAAAAGGCACCAAAAAAGCGACCATCAATGTAGTCCAGCCACAGTGAGCAACAAATGCTTACAGGCCCTATGCAAACCACCCAAAATATAGTGTATATCTCAGTACTCCCAGTGAATACAAACATACACATGTAATCCATTTCCACTGAAAGAACCATCACAGAAATATTAGTAAATCACAATAAGAGTGCTTTTAGAGTAAGCCTTCTATAGGGTTTGGCTGCAGCTCAGTAGAAGCAGATCTGAAGGCCAAGCAGCTGGCCAGCATGCCCTCTATAGCCACTCCAGGACCATGACATTATGCTTTGCCTAGCATGGTCCTGCAGAGCGAGCAGCTATTAGCTCTTGAAGTGCTCTAGGTGCAC